>PVIR01012921.1:0-43442 GCA_004026965.1 Petromus typicus | reverse complement strand
TTGTATACTAGGAATAAATAGCAGCAGCACCCATATCACTTGAACCTATTCTTCCTTATAATACATTCAATCAAATATGGGAGGACAGATTTAACAAAAAAAGCAGTTTAGAAAATGTACGATATTCTTTATGTATTTTGCAATGTTTGAGAGAGATCTGAAGAGGATGTACTTACCAGTATTCCACTACAAATGTATTTATTATATATGATGAATATATATTACTTTTATTAATGAAATAGAATAATTATGAAGAGGCAATCATCCAAAGTAAATTGTATGATTGGGCTGAAATCCCGAGTATGTACACAAGAAGGACATAAACGAACTCTACAAAATAAAACACTACCTCTTGTCCATGCAGGCATGTTCCAGTCTCAAGACCACTTCCTTTACTGTGACACTCATTAATCCTTTCTAATCCCTCAGTTTACTCCTCATCTTATATAACTTATCCATACCCATCATGAAGTCCTCAGAGGATATCTCCAAATGCTCTAGTTTTCACATTTACCTGAATTGTTGCCTCATATGATACTACAGTTTGTTTTCCTTATCTTTATCCACACTGAAGAAGCTTAATAGAAGCAAAATGTTTCCTGTTCACTTTACAGACATACATTTCCAAGATCAATACCAGACACACAACAGTAGTTATTATATTTCTTCTTTCTTTGATTCCACTCCTTAACTTCTTTCTCCTCCCTTATTTTTCAACCATTATGTCCATTCTGAGGCTGGAAATCTTAGGCAACACTCACAATATCCCCATTCTATTTTGTTTTATGGTGCAAAGTTTAGATAGGAGGTTTGGAAACTATTTGGAGGGGGAGTCACTGTGCAAAAGGGTCAAGCTGGGTAAAATAGGAGAGCTTCTACACTTTCCTTCTCTTCTCAGTTTCCACCACCTTAGACCAGCAGAATTTAGTTTCCTGAGAGATCTGAGATAGTCGATATGATTGAAACTAGATACAATTGGATCACCAATGCATTATTTTCTTGCTCTTCCTTGTGATAGCACTCAACCTGAGGGCAGAGCTCTTCCTACCTTATACCTGAAGATCTTTTCACTGCCAGACCCTTTTCCATTTGACCAGTGGAGCTGCTTTTGTCAGTTTCTTGCCTCTTCCCATGCTAACTTCTACTTATGTATGAAAATGTGAAATTATATGGCTTTGGAATAAGAGAGATTTGCTTAACCAGACAGAAAAAAACACAAATAAGGACGTAAAAGATTGATATATTTGAAGATACTGAAACTTAAAATTTTGGTGCTATAAAAGCATTATAAGTAGAACAAAAGACAAGATACTATGTTGGAAAAAATGTATTTTCCTCGTTTAAACATATGTAAAGAATTCTCGTGAAATAAGTATGAAAAGACAAAGAATAAGCAAGGTGAAAAAAATAATATGAGGTGGTTTATAAACAGTCTGTTCCCAAGAGGAAACAAGAGTGTCTACAAACGTATAAGATGTTCAACTTTACTAGTTACCAAATAATACAAGTGAAAACTTTCTCATCCCTCTCCATTAGATTAAAAATTTAAATGTTCATATGCATATAGAAAGATCTAAACAAGTATAATTTGTTATAACTACTCACATTAGCATTGTTGGGAAACTCCAACACTATAGCACAAGATGCTGAGCATAAAAATTTTCATCATTACAAAATATTGGAAGTAATTTAACTGTTTAAAACCAAAACAAAGGTAAATAAACTATAAATCGCTTATACTCTGATCAAATAAAAATTAATATCAAATAAGTAAAAACAAAGTAGATGGTGTTTGATATATCACTCCTGAACATTTCGAAATCTGAAAAAAAAATACCATTAGATATTTTTACTTGAACACAAATATGTAGTAAAAATTACTTAAAACTTTCAAGGAAAAGATAATAAAAAGTCTTATAGTGATTGTCTATGGGAGGGAATAGATGAATGAGACCATGAATACACACAGTGAGCATGTGAGGTCTAATTCTTTAGAAAAAAAAATGGAAAGAAAAGGAAGTTTTAGATACATAAGTATTTAATTTTTATTGCTACATTTTTCAGAAAGTTTGAAGTATTTTTACTAAACATGGTTTATACACATATGTGTACATGCTAATCTATTGCAAAAATAAAATTGAAATATAGGTGACTTACAATCTCCTATTGACTTATTTCATTTCAGTAAATGCATCCCTGGAATCATCTCTATGACTGATTTTTTTTTTTTTTTTTTTTAGACAGGGTCTCACTTTTGTGGTTCAGGCTGGCCCTGAGCTCAGCCTCAAACTCACATCACAGCAATACTCCTGCTTCTGCCTCCCAAGTGCTGGGATTACAGGCGTGAGCCACCACACCCGGCACTGTGGTATGTGGTACTGGTTGCTGCTGGGCGTGAGTCTCCACGCCCAGTATGGCATGTGGTACCAGGGATCGAACCTGAGTCCTTGCACTTACAAGACAGGTGCTGGAACCACTGAGCTAACTCCCCGGCTCCCAAACTGCCACTTCTAATCCCACCGAGAGTCTTTATCAATAAAATCATCAGACATGGAACCTGGGGGCTAGAAGGGACCAAACTGCCTCATCTGATAGAGGAGAAAAATGAGTCTCAGAGGCGGAAATGACTTGCCAGAAGCACAAAGCTAACTGGTGGCAGACATCCCGGCTGAACACCCTCACCCAGGCCTGTCTGTGCATCTATTAACGGCGATGTTGCTGGGCCAGGGGCCAGGCTCTATCCCATCCTGCTGTCAGCCCTAGAACATGGCCAGTCTGGCAGCCTGAGTGGATCCACATGGCAGCCCTCGGGAACCATCCAGAGCTTACCTGACACCCTCGTGCATCTCAGATGACCCTCAAGTGAAGGAGGAGAGGCTGCAGAACCTAAACACCTGTGTTCCCATTGAACCACTTTTGTGGTTCAGGCTGACCCTGAGCTCAGCCTCCAACTCACATCACAGCAATCCTCCTGCCTCTGCCTCCCAAGTGCTGGGATTACAGGCATGAGCCACCATACCCGGCATTGTGGTATGTGGTACTGGTTGCTGCTGGGCATGAGTCTCCACACCCAGTATGGTATGTGGTTACCAGGGATCGAACCCAGGCCCTTGCACTTGCAAGACAGGCGCTAGAAACACTGAGCCAAATCCTCAGCCCTTTGACTGATTTCTTTAAACTCTGAATGGATGTCTCTCATCCCATTGCATTACGACACTACAGCTTTCAACCCAGTGGAATACTCCTCCAATATGCTGTGTGTGTGTGTGTGTGTGTGTGTGTGTGTGTGTGTGTGTGTGTGTGTACTTTTCAAAGAATCTTGAAGTCAGTGACCTAGTGGCATGATTTGTAAAGTGATGAGAATACTTTCCTGTCCTAACTAATCTTCTACTTAAAATGCATATAGTACTTTTTTTCTGTAAGGTAAGTATCATTCACTTCATTCTTTGTCATTGAAATGCAAATCTTTCTGGGTAGGATTTGCATTTTAATTAAGCTTGAAATGCTTTCGAGTTAATGAGATTAATCTAAGACTTTTTTCTTGACAGAAAGGTACAACGCTAACTAAATGGTCTTTTGATCATTTAGAGGAAGTATAAAATGTAGGCGCATTACTAAAAATGGGGAAGGAAGGTACATATTAGGGGCAAAATTGTACAAGGTATTTACCAAAAAGATGTGAGAATCTGACTGAAGTCTGGATAACATTCATATTCTTTTACTTTCTTGTGCATGAGTCACGAAATTTTTCATTCCTAGTCATATAGAGCTAACACTCATTGGCCCAATCAACTTAGCAAATTTTAAATTTTATCTATTTTAATTTTTAAATTTTATCTATTCTTGTGATTTTATATGACCTATACACTTCCACAATTAGTTTAGCAATTTTATGTACAAAAATCTTTTTGAAAGAATCCCAGAAATCATGGACTAATCTCTACCTGTACTATTTGTATAATACCTTTTAATCTCTTTAAGCCTTTTAATTCAATAAAATAAATAATAATAGCTGTATTCACCTTACACATTAGTTCTGTTGGATTGAGATGGATAAAGTTTATGTAAGTTGCTCATGAAATATAAGGTGATCTGCTTATTTGTGTTAATTGGAATGTTTATCATTGCAAAAAGTAATAATTTCATGCCAAGCTAGTTTAAATAAAGAGCATGGTTGTTGGAGTAAAGAGATCTGAGGTTTACACATTCAGGCTCAATTCTACCAGACTTTGAGTACCCTATCTTCATTTTTCTGGTAATGCTTCTGCCGTCCTCTGAACACCAGTTTCATCTTCAATTTAGTCTCCTCATTCTTGCAAAACAGTTGCCAGAAGCAAATTGACTTATTAGCTTTCTCAATAATTTCTAGGAAATGTGAGAAGAGAAGATCAAGTATCATAACTACCAAATGTGTTACAGGCTGTTTTGTCAATTGTTCTTGCTGAGGTTCCCTAATCCCCTTTCTGGGCCAGAGAACTGAGGGGCACAGACTGGACTGACCCTGCCTCAGTAGAGATGGATTAGCTGAGGTCACAAGTCAACCAAGACTGATCTGAGGAAAACAGTTAATCCCACTGGACTCACAATTAAGGTGGGTGAAACCTTCATTTCACTTACAATCTTATCCTAACTACCACTCACAGATTGTTTTATTTCATTAATATCAAATATCCACTAATTTTTATTATTATTGTTAGACTGCACAATAATTACTATTTTCACTGTGAAAGAGTCTTTACTAATGAATAACATTGTCATTATATTTTCAAGGTCAATAAACATGCAGTGAAGCTTATCTCATTGCAAAACAGGTCCCATTATCAGTGTGTATTAGATTTATCACCTAAAAGCATTTTTTCTCAATTTCTATAATGAATCTTAGGGGCATCTTGGGGTGGTTTCTGTGGACAAGAAGCAAAACAATTCCTTCTAAACTTATCTTACTTGTCTTTTTTTAAAATTCAAATCTTTATTGGTACATTATGAATACACATCATCATTGCCTTCAACATTGAGAGTTTGTACCAGAATATGACATGACTTGATTCTCATTTTTCCCCTTCCCCCACCCACCCTGCCACCCCCAATTCCATACATAAGCTTTGTTTTCTTTTTTTATTACAATTACATTATTTTTTCCCTGGTTATTTACCCCTACACCCTCTTTCCTTTTAAATATTTTTCTATTTCACAATATCAACTATATATACTACAACTCATTTACACATTCCTTTTCTCATACCAGAGAAAATATATGATATTTATACATCTATGACCTATTTATTTCACTTGTGAGGATATCTTGAAGGTACATCCATTTGAGTATGAATGACTCAGTCTTATCATTTTTAATGGCTGAATAGTACTCCATTCTATAAGAGAATCACATCTTTATACAGGCTCCTGTTGATGGACATTTTAGTTGTTTCCAAGATTTATCAATCACAAACTGAGCTGCTATAAACATGGGTGCGCATATGTCACTGTGATATGAATCTTTTAATTCTTTTGTGTATATACCTAGCAGAGCAATGGCCAAGTCAAATGGGCCCTCCAGTCCTATTTTGACTTTCACTGACTGATGGCCAATTTGTTGTGAAAACTTATTGAAATCAGTTTTATGAATTAAAAACAACACACAATCAATATATACATTGTGATGTGTGCAAACTGTACAGAAAAAAATGTGTTTTTATCAAGAAAATGTATTCATAAAATGAATATGTCCAGTATAATTTCTGGAAGGTAATTCAGATGGACTTTTGGTTTTAAAATACTCAAAATCCTGTACTGCTGCACACTTTGCATAACAAGTATATAATTCCATAAATTTATGAGTAGAAATTACAGGCTCCTACTTATCAGAGATGTTTCAAATTACCATGATGGTCTCATTTTTCTCTTTTCCATCTAGAGAAAGCATGTTAAGTTATTTTGAACTGTCTATTATCCTCTGCTTTTCGATCTACTCAAGGGCATTAAATTCTAAAATGTTATATTAATTAGGCAATGACATGGATTAAGCAAACAATGATGCAGGAAGCACAATCTTCTATGTGAAACCTGAAATATAATTAGTAATAATAGAATATATGTTTTAAATTTGACTACTAACATGAAATTATTAGAAACATATTTATAAATATGAAAAAATATCAGCTAGATCAAAACTTCTTAAAGCACTGAGACTATCAAAACAGCTCTTGTGAAAATTACAGGAATTTGGGTAGGCATAAGCAAATTGCAAATATAACAATAAAGAAATAAGGTTATAAAATATATTTCAAATAGAAGACTTAAATATTACACTAAATCACAACAAGGCCCCAGTTATGTATAAGAAGTATTGTAAATTGATTTTATCAAGAGGAACATTTGTATCAAGAGCTATCAGGTTAAAAAGAAGATTGCTGAGCAACTTGAGTCATTGCATTGAAAAATTTAATGTTCATATTAATATATGATACATTGATATATCATATATATTTATATACATCATTCAATGTGCACAAATAAGACTAAGGACCACAGGAAATAGATTTGGAAGCATTTTTATGTCAACACTATGACATAGAAAAAATGGGTACAGAAGTTCATTCCACATTAAATAGCTAAGTCTTCAACTAAAATTTATTCTATTCACCATGCTAATCTGTTTTTGGTAATTACTGAACTTTGAGTTGAAAATGAAGCTATGTGCAACCTGCTTAACAAAACCTAACAGTAAACTAATTAATATGTAAAATGTTTTAAATGTGAAGTTTTAATATAGATAACTTTTTGTAATACCATACTCTAAGTAATTTATAAATGAATAGAAAAATATAAATAGAATTGTACAATGTATAAAATAAATGAAAGGAAATTATATTAATTGAACTAAAAGACTGTTGAGATCTGAGAGAATAAAAGTGGAAGAAAATAATCAATGATCACTTGAAGACAATGTGGAGAGTGTGGAACTGTCACACACAGATAAGAAAAAATAGGGTAGTCATGCTAATTTTAATAGAAGGCTCAAAATGCAAATTTAACTACAATGATTTTTAAAGTGACAAAAATTTTAGGTAAATTCTAGCAATTAATAACTCAATATAAGATTTGAAAATTATACAACATATGAGTTTGATTCCCAGTACTGCAGAAAGAGAGAGACAGAGAGAGAGAAAGAAAGAAGGAAAGAAAGAAAGAAAGAAAGAAGGAAAGAAAGAAAGAAAGAAAGAAAGAAAGAAAGAAAGAAAGAAAGAAAGAAAGAAAGAAATAGAGGCTATAATGGACACCTAAATATTTGCTGATCAACTTCTCTCTTGCACTCAGCAATACTTTTTGAGAATGAACCCTTCTATTCATACACATGGTTTCACAAGAGCATCGTGTTTATAAAATGTGATAATATTTCGAGACTATGCTATATTGAATGGAAAAGTGACATAACTTGGGTTAGTTGAAATTTGGGGTTAATCAAGAAATTTGGAATTGAGACTAAATCATTTCCAAGTATTAGCTCACTGCCTGGCTTTAGTGTGGATGTGAACGTTCCCCTTCAGTATTCAAATTGTAATAAGCTCCTCAGTATAATGTATTGATAGGTGGTAGTTTTAAGAGGTGATTAGGTCATTAAAAAGGATTAATGACTTCCATAAATATCTGGATTAGTCTCTTAAAAAAACAACTAGTTATAAATCATGACAGTTGCTTTGTCCTCCATCTTTCTTTCCTGCACAATTCTTTCTCCTTCTGCTTTTCTGCCATTCATAGAGAGGCACAGGGCTTTTATAGAAGTTAAGCAGAAGCCAGTGCCACATCTTTGGAACTCTAAAATCATCTTCTTTTTAATTAATCATCCAGACTCAGCTACTTTATAATAGCAACAGTTTAAAAACTGCTAAGGAAGGGATTATATTAATCATATCTATTTTCTGTGACATTCATTACTAAATAAAAGTTAGTGTGGAACACAAAACAAAGAATTGAGAAAGAGAAATACATGGTCTTAGTTACCTTTCTCATTGGTGAGACAAAGTACTCAGCACCCAAAGTTAAGAGGAAAGGGTGACTGGCTCTGAGGCATGGTGGCAGAACAGAGGAGCATCACAAAGGAGAGGCAGCTCACGCTGGCCAGAAGTTTGCAAAGCAACAAGGAGTGATGCCAGCTCTTTCTACTCCTTATCCAGACTACTTAGGCCAGGGAAATTCACACCCTTAACCCTAGTGCCTTTGAGCCAAGACTGCACCATGAATCAATGTCAGTATCCCTTACTCTAGATCCAGTCATCTCCTCAAAAGCCCCACGTAGGGCCACATAAAGCTTTGGGGAGGACATCTAGACACATGCCATAACAATAGGAGACAATGAAAGGGGTTTCTGACCCCTGAGTCACTTTTCAAGTCTATTTCTGAGGTTCAGGTATTATTATGCTCTTTGGTATCTGGAAAATAGCTCATCTCCTAATAATAAATGACTCTCTTTATATAAATAAGTTTTTCAGATTTAGCAAGCAAAAGTATAGAACTTAAATTTGAATGTCAGGTAAAAAAATAAGTACATTTTAATATAAAAACATTCCCTGTAATATGTAATATGAAATATACTTAAAAGTATCACTTGCTTATCTGAACACATTTTTTGTTGCTTATGTTTTATGTAGTCATGCTATATGTGAGCCATCTACAAATATTCAGTACTATTATTTTTACAACCAAAGCACTCCTACCATGAAATTGTTGAGTTATAAGAATGGTAGTGTTTCTGAGAAAGCGAACAACACAAACCTGACAACTGAATCTTAGGGAAGAATGGCACTAGACTGTGATCTCCGAACTTACTTATCTCTCCAAGCACTGGAAGGATTATGATGACCCTGACCTTATATTTTCAGTTAAATAAAATCTTAGTATTGTTCACATAATATAGTGGGTCATTCTTGAAAATAGAGTCTTTGTCACTTGTGTATGAATTTTCCACAGCATCTATTAGGCCTAGATAAATTGTGAACACAATGTAAATACTATTAAGATCGACATTTTCATAATATTGATTACAGGCATAATTATCCGTTTTTCCCCCTCCATATGCCATTTTTTTGCTCCCTACATCTACATTATATTTGAGAGTCTTTGTAACTTAAGAATCCCTAGCGAACCTCACAGGTTATAATGGTATTAAAATAAAGACAAAAAAGAGATCTGGGGGAAAGGAAGCAAAAGTACAAAGAAAAATCTGAGAGAAAGCTAAGAATTTCCACTAAACACTTCAAACTCACCCGTGCTAGCCTCTGCAGGCAGCAATTACATTCTGAAGGAAAATGTTTTACAATTGTAATTACACATAATAGGAGGAATGTATTTTTCCTTCATCCTACTCCCATGGTGAGTCAATTTAATTTTTAAATACAAGACACATAATTGATTTTAGCCCTAGATTAGTGCTGAAAATGATCTATATGTGTTCTCACTAATGGAACAAGAGAATTGGTCCTCCTTGGAGACTTTTACCCAAACCTGTTCATCCAACAATTACTAGTGTCTGACAGGTTAGTGTGCAAGGAGAAGATGCAGGAGGCAAACACCCCACTGATTAACAATTGAGCAAAATAATTAATATTATGCTCTTCAGTTAATTATAGATTAAGAACAAATATATTCTCATCACAGAGGCCACAAAGTCATCAGGCTGCCTGGAGGAGCCTTGTCCTGCAGGGCTCAGAAAATGTGCATTGGGCGAGATTTGGGCAAGGGAATTTCTGAATAGGGTTTTCAGGGAGGCTGAGTTAGAGATGGGTTCATGTTTCCTAACAATGATGGACCTATCTTTTATCTGGCAATAGATTTTCCATCTGCTCCCCTGCCAGACTGCCACACAACTAGTAGGTAAAAGGAGTAGTAATGGCTCAAGGCAAAGCTATGAAATAGGTAGTTTATATCCTCCATTTCCTCATCGAAACCAACCCTCAAGCACAACTTTAGAGTGCAGTTCTTACTCTCACTGAGTTACAGACTAATCCCTCCCTAAAGCAGGATTAGTGACTGGGATATCAGCTTCTAAAATCATAATTCCCAGGTGTATTTGCATTTTAACCAATAATGCCAAGGAAGCAAATTTGGCCTGGACCCATGCTGGCAGCGTAGTGCAGAGACTTAGGATCCAATTCATACCCTCCATTTATCAGCAAGGTAATTCTGAAGTTGTAAAATAGGATTACAGTCACCTCATGAGAATTTTATGATAATTGAGTAAATGATGTAGTAGACCGCAAGGTTCACTCACTCGCAGCTCATTATCTGAGAAGTTGGCTCAAGATGAGGTAGGAAGGGGAGGCTATAGTGATACTGTTGTATTTTTCTGGGTGGGGGAGACACCTGTTAGGACCTCTACTACATTCATTTTATGAAGAGAGCCCTGTCTAAGATCTTTTCTCCTTCTTAAGACCCAAGATTGTATTTCTGCACATCAAGAGTATTCTCCATAAGAAAAGAATACTCAACAGAAAAAAAAAAAAAAGGAGTATAAGACAGCTCAGGAGAATCAGCCCTTGTGATTATGATGATAGACAATCTCTCAAAGAACTTATTTAATTATACCAATTTATTGAAGGGAGTCTGGATTGGGACTCAGGGCATTGCAGTTGGCAGGTGGACAAAGTGGGAGCAGGCACGGTGATATGATTGTCTTTTGATAAAGAGAAACAAAGCCTCTTCTCTCGGGAAAGTGGAACACTGGTGGAAGTAACAGTAGTTCTCTTCACTTCTACCAGTCAGAAAATGGACTTGCAATTCTGACCTCATGTATACTGCTTCTTAAATTCCAGCCCCTGATAGATTTGAGTATGTGGTTAAATGTCACGATCAATGTAGAATTCATCTGTTATGTTTCCTATAATCCTTCTATGAGTTTTTGCATCAATTGGAATATGATAATTTACCAGCATATTGAAAAATAGAAAGACCACAAGTCTTTCAGTTGGTGTGTATCTGCATCCAAGTCTGTATGTCCATGCCGTATACTTATATGTCCATGTGTGTGACTATTGAGTCCATTTTCATTCCCAGATAGATTATATTTGGTAGATTTAGGAATCATATAGATTGTTTTTAATAACAATGAATGTGTAATAGGAAATCATCCACATTACTCAGAAAGCAATGGAGCCTACAGTTCTTGGACTAGCTAAACTACTTAAGAGGAGTTTGATGTATTTTTAATGTTCAAACTCACACATCTAAGCACACTCAGAGAGTTCCAAATGCCAGTAAGCTGGGTTCATGAAACTCATTCCAACCAACAGAAAGAAAATGAGAGACAATATGAAAGACTATTCTTCCCATCCTAAATTACACATCAGATTCCTCAGTACCAGCTGATTATTCCAATGCCTTTTCACATTTGTTCTCTTGCATAAATGGATTCTTAAGAAATTCAGATGATTATTAAAGTTAGAATATTCTAAATCAAGAAATTAAAAGTATTATCATCAAATATGTTTCACTTGTTTGTAATAAAGTTAGAAACAATTATCTCCCTGATAAACTCAAATTTTTCAACTTTCTCACCTGGATAATGATTGAAAAACATTTATTTAAAAGATTTAATATGTATTTAATTGCTTTATATTGACAGTAGATAAAAAGAGAAAATATTTGAAAATAAATTTTCATTAGCCTATTTTTATGAAGTGAAAATTGAGATCCCAGCTAAGTCAATCAAATATCCTATGCATGAGTGCAGCATAGACCCTCATAATTGTGCAGCCTTAATTTTAATAAGTCCTATAAGTATGATAAACCAATATATAGCATGTTTTCAATTTGCCCTTGGAATAATCATATAATTCTTAGTACTTGTGTAGAATTAAACAATGAGTGCAATACTTATATTTTTAAATAATAATTAGTTAAAATAAATTTGCTTCCAAATCATGATTTGAAGGGCCCAAGTCAGAGTTTGTGTAAAAGAATACTGACCTCCTGATAAATAAAAGGAATCTGTGAATAGACAGTTGGTCTACTATAAGAACAAAGTGACACCTACGTTCCTTGAGTACTTGGTCTAGGAGTAAATTTGACAGTCACCTATACCATCTATAAAGTATCCATTTA
Organism: Petromus typicus; assembly: GCA_004026965.1. Taxonomy (NCBI): domain Eukaryota; kingdom Metazoa; phylum Chordata; class Mammalia; order Rodentia; family Petromuridae; genus Petromus; species Petromus typicus. The sequence continues at coordinate 31,346 of PVIR01012921.1, read as the reverse complement.
CAGAGTCAAATAAATCTCTCTATTGAAATAATTTGTATGCTGTTTTGTTGGCCCATCTGTCTCTGTCACAGAACCCACACAGCTGTCTTTCTCTGACATTTACATTCATGGGTAAGAATGTTTGAAGCCTCATGTCTCTACTTGCTAATTTCCTTTGTCTGCATCCAAGTCTGTATGTCCGTGCTGTATACTTATATGTCCTAATACAATACACATTTCTTCAGAAATAAGACTATGTCTCATTTTTAATTCTCCAAACCCATAACATGTAAATAAAAGGCAATTGACACATATAAGTGAAACCAATGAATTATATCTATTCAGGTTTAAAGGTACAAAAAGTTAGCAGAAAAGGAGTGAGATCTGTCTTCACAGAAATTGAATTGCCAGCTTCATGGAAATGGAATGACAGAGTTGATTATTCTGTCATAAGAAGAAACATTTTTGTGCTCCAGACACTGTCCTGAGGACTTATCACAAATTGCATATTTACAGGAAATCTGAACTTTCACTTTACAGATCAGGAAAGTCAGGCAGAGAAAGATGAAGACCTCAGGTCTGGTCACATAGTAACTATTAGAACTCCCATAGTCTCTTGTTCTTTTTCAGAGATAGTGCAGTTCCTCTTACCAACATGGCCTCTGGCAAGAACCACTATCTCAGTTTCCCCATTGTATCATTATCTCTGTGAGAACTGAGGTTTATTCCAACTGGACTACCCAGGCTCTGTCCAAATGACACAGGTGAGGACAGGGCTCTGCCCCATGATACACATTCCATTTCCCTAATGTTAGAGAAAATGCTGGGCTTTGTGTCTGCACCCACCTATTTCCTACAGCTTCTCAGATTCTTTTGAGCAATGACTCAGGAGATAACCCACTCAAGAAACAGTCCTAGAAGATATTAATAACAGTGGACAGTGTACAAAAGCACTTAAGTCATGGGTGCAAAGAAATCATGAGGATAGTGCAATATTCTCACAAAGATATGGGTTGGAAGGGAAGACAGAGTTACTGGGACCTGGAGACAAAGAAGTTGTACTGCTACCTCCCCATCAGTCACCCTCCCCATCTCTGCTCCTATTGTTTGCAGGGATGACTAGCAATTGAGTCCTGAGACCAGCCTGATGTGACCCAATGGGGAACAAGCTAGAACATTAATGCATATCTCCTACTGGTATTTACTATGGGACAAAATGAAAAGGAAGCTGTAGAGAATGGATTCCATTGTGGAATTCATGCAAATCATCTATCCACAGGACAGAGCAGTTGAAAAATGATGGAGGTTGGGTCTAGAAGAGTGATCAAAAGCTTGCCAAGAAATCCATCATATAAATGAAGTAAGAGATGGAATTGTGCTCTGTGATTTGAGGTCTTTGCAGGTCTCTTGGAGGCAGAGGAATCTGAACAAGCGAGACAGTCTTAACAAATTTTCTATAAAGTTATCACAATTTTTTTTCACTGTTCCGTTTAGTTTAAGTTTATTTTTTTTATTAATGGAATGGCACCACGAGGAAACTTATAATGCACCCAAGATATTAATTGGAAAGCAGTTGTAACCAAGAATGAGGGCAGGGAAATAATGGCAGGACATTTAACACAGTGGGTAGCTGTGCTCTGTCAGATCAAAATGGCCCCAGACTGGGAGTGACGGTTTTCAATTCCACTTTAACAGTCATGGCACCCTGGGAGGGAGTGGAAAAGTGCCAGCTAACATTTTTAATTTTGCCTTCTAGATTCAGTATTTCTTTTCTTTCAACTCAACTGTTTGTTCTAGTCAACAGAGAGTCTAAAAATTTCTCTACCAGGTGAAATCTGCAGCACCAGATCCCTTTCTCGCCACCTTAGAGTGTCTCTTATTTTGCATTTTAAGGTCTCTTTTAATCTTTCTTGGTTTATCAGTCACACTGGGTGCCCAACATCAGTCAAGGTGACTGGCTTGGCTTGGACATGGAATTTATAAAAAATACTCAATAAATGAATATGCAACTGAATAAATAAATAGGTTATAAATAACTTATCTTCCTCCAGGTAAGAGTGAGCAGAAAGCAGAGATTAAAATGAAACCAAGAGGGAGCCTTTTGGGCTTAAGGATGAATCTAGTGCACAATTTAAAAACCTGTATTTTTCTATATTGTTTTCTTAAATGTATTACTTATACTTTACTGTTCTTACTAAAATATCATAATGACATAAGAAGATGAGAGACCTGGACATATGTATAAACTGGATACTGAGCGACAATGACTGTTAAGGTAGAACTCTCCATTCCAGTGTTCTCTTCTGCAGTGCAACTAGACACAAAAGTTTGCTGAGGGAGGGAGTTTCATATGCGTTTTGTTTATCTCCCACAGGGACTAACACACAGGTGATGAGCCACAGAGAAGACACAAGACAATGGACCGTGTCCTTTACCTTTATACCTAGTGGAGGAGCATTCATTTAAACAGAGATCACTCTCAGCCTATTAGAAATCACATGAATGAAGAAACTGTCAAGAAAGGTTAGGAAAAATATTTCAAGCCTGTTTGGAATGTTCTTTTTTTTTTTTTTTCTTAACAGGTGGAAAGGGGTAGTTTGTGAATAGAGCTAACATGAGCCACCAAACAAAGGAGGTTGTAGAGTGCAATTTACTATTAGAAGAGTGTTGAGCCAATTTGCATAATATACCTCAACAGTTGCTAAGATAGTTTTTATTATAGGAAATCCTAACCTATGTAGGAGCTAAATGTTTAGATCTAAAAGGAAAAATTAATGCTACCATGAGATTTACTCCGCCAGCTAAGAAATCTGAAGCAATCACAGATTTATATTTCAACCACTGCTTCTGCATAAGCAATTACATTAACAATTGGTTTTGAATTGCTCCAATTACTTCTTACTATTCTTCATGGCTTCTCACATTTTTAATAAAACATTATTTTTGAAATGCCTGCCATTTATTATGGCCTACCATAGCATTTTTGCTTTCTACTTGTGCTTGCTTGGGAGACAAAACAAAGAGCTCTGGGCATTCTTGTTTGTTTTGCTTTTCAAGCTTATGTTTTTGACTAGGAATAAGTAAGGTAAATATACAACATACATAGCATTTCCAGTTACTTGTCTTGACAGATAACTAAGGAATCTACAAAAAATGTTATCAGAACTAGTATGATGCAGAAACCATTAGTGGGTTTACTGTTAATCTCTTAGACACTTATTCCTGGGAATTACAGTCTCAGTGTTCTAGGTAGAACTGGTCACTACTGCAAGCAGCTACACATCCTTGTCTTCAGTTTCCATTTAGACTATTGGCTCACCAATAATTAGAGATATCAGAGGCTAGCTACAACTTTCTTCTAAATGTCAGGACATAATAAAGTGAAAGGTACTAATTTTTTTTTTCTTAGCAAAATTAGCTTAAAATGTATATATATAGGACGGGGATGTAGCTGAGTGGTTCCAGCAAGGATCCCGGTTCGATCCCTGGTAACCACATACAATACTAGGGGTGGAGACTCACGCCCAACAGCAACCAGTACAACATACCACAGTGCCAGCATGGTGGCTCACGCCTATAGTCCCAGCACTAGGGAGGCAGGAGGATTGCTGTGATGTGAGTTTGAAGCTGAGCCTAAAAAAAAAAGTGTATATAAAAATTATATGATATGTAATGTAATGTAATATATTAATGTCAATATATTATCATATATTAATATATTATATTAATATTATATTATGTAATGTGTTACATAAACTATTTATATATGAACAATATTTAATGAATATTTATAAATTATAAATATCTCTCACATTAAAAATCATTTCTTTCTTAGCTTCTTGCGGTATATAGTATCATCATCAGTAGACTGTGAAAAGGCACCCAGGCACTTGTTGTTACAGAAGTTAGTACTCATTGACCAGCCTTTCCCCAAACCTCCCTCTCTCAAGCCTTTTCATCCTTTGTAACCACTGTTCACTTCTCAACATCTCTAAGATAAACATGTTTATATCCCACATAGGAATGGGATCATATATTATTTGGTTTTTTACTAACCTATTTCTAGTAACATAATAATCTCCACTTCCATCTGTGTTGTCACAAGTGATAGTATTTCACTATTTCTGTGGCTGAAGAGCATTCCATTGCATACATGGCATTATCATATCTTCTTTACCCAGGCACCTACTGATGTACACTTGTTTCTATTTTTTTTACTATTGTGAAGAGTATTGTGGTGAATTAAAACAGCTTTAGTTCCTTTCAGTTTCAAGAGAGAAGAGTAACAAGAGAAGACTGAAGCCCCTAGTCCCTGTTACACTACTGTCCCTCTTCCTCCACTCATCTCCCCCATTCCATTCCTGTCCTGATCCTGAACTATCAGAAAGCGTGTACAAGCATGTATGCCTGTACCACCATGCATATCCAGTCTTTGTCATTGTCTGTGTCCAAGTTACATTCTTGATCATTCTTCAAACTTAGGAGAAAATACAAAAGTTCAAATACATGGCATCAAGAGACAAATAACTAGAATCCAGGCTTAAAACAATGGGAAGGCCTTAGGAAGGACACAGCAGGATCTCTGGAGAAAGAGGTGCCATCCCAGAGTTGCCAAAAAGTATACTATGTGGGCTCCTAACACACATCATTGCTGGTCCAAAATATGTCATTGTAGGACCCAGCTAAAGCAGGGTCAGGGAAGGCTTCCCAGAGTGGAACCCAAAGAACAGCTCAGCTTTCTAAGACTAAAAGTGGGTAGACAGATGGACATTTTACCTGCGATGTTTAGCTAGTTAAAGTCACTTTTTCTCATATGGAGAGGAACTGGATCTCACATACCATAAATCTGGATTAGCTTTTTCTATTACTCTGAATGTCATGAGCTCCCTTCTTTCAATATTCAAGAAAACAGGTCATGTCCATTTTTTGCTGACAGTCATCAGAATAATCTCCAGTGAGAAAATACACTAGAGAAAAATGCATTCAGATAACCTTTAACAGTGTGAGTTACACTATTCCATAAGTAAACATTTTACCTCTTTAGGCTACACTGGAATGAACAGAATCTGGACTGTGTTTGGACCTGCCTCACAGTCCCAGGGTTTTCCCAGTCCTAGTCTTACCCTGTCTTGCTAAACCAAAACCTGAGGAAGAAAAGCATCTATTTTAAGCATCCACAGTATTTTTCCCACTCTACCCTTTTTTTCCCACCAAGAATTTCTAAATAGAAAGTTCTAAGTAGAAGATATATTTATTTCCAAATTCACTTCCACAAGAAGCCTTCATTTAAAGCACAAATGCAGACGTCTGCACTCAAGGCTTCCTGTTTGGATCCCAGCAGATTCTATGTCTGATTTCCTGCAGGCATCATGTTGGATAATCTAAACTCACTGATTACTGGAAAATTTGAAAGTCAGATACATAGTGCTTTCAGGTAACTCCAAACCCCACCCCCACACCCTATTAGGGAAACTCAGGACAACAAAAGAAAACTCAAGGTCTGGGAGGTCCTATGGTTCCTCTCTTGGAGTAAAGTCTTAAAACCAACACTACCTTCTAAGACATAACCAAAGATCCATTGCTATTCCTGGTTTCTAGTGACTTTTAAAATGTAATGTGCAGAATGTAATGCCCAGGGGAAAGATTTTGTGGAAAAATAATGACATTAAGAAATATAAATATTGTATTTTTTCTCATTTCTTACTTACTGCTCTTATTCATTGAATTCTTTGCACGCAATTCTTCATGATTAATAAATTGTTTTACTGATTCTCATAGTGATATATATTTTTGACTACTGAGTTTTTGTGTGTTTTGAGTTTTGAGTATTTTGTGGATTGAATCCAGAGTTTTCACACTGAGCCATATCCAAATCCCCCACCCTTTGAGATAAGGACTTTCTCCATCACTCAGTTGCCCAGTCAGGCTCAGTTTATTAATCAGCCATTCATGTTCATTAGAAAGTGAATGTCTTAGTGGACTGGCAGCATTACAATATTTGGACCATATTCAAGTTAAAGTGACAGCATTAAAGGCATTCATAGACAATAGAATTGAGAAGATTTGGGAAGTAAAAGCATGTGAAATACAAGTTACTGTCAGGGTAAACATGGCTGCCCCACCCCTGTGTTTTCATTGTCTTTACTTAATTATTCCAGATAATTCCTAGGAGGAAGAGGAAAATTACAAGCAGCTTTATACCTCTCAAAAGATGTATCAGTTCTTCAATAAAAAGCATCAAGTCAAGATGTTTTTAACCTTTTTTTCTTCAAATGTTTGCCAATCCTGTATTATTATACCGTTCTCCTTTATAATAGTGAAAATTCTCAGTAAATACATCAGAATCTACATTTCAAAAGTACAGTCATTTCTCCTTTTGCTTTTGGAGACAGTACACTTGTTCATCTGGTAGAAGGTAATTCAGCTCTGTCCTAGTAACAAGTTGTTACTGGTTGTGTTTGAAGGGCTGGTATTTAACAGATTACTTGAATTCATATTTGGAGAACTTGAGCTATTGACACATTCAAGAACTGATTATTTCTATTGTTTGGAGTGACCTACATTCTGAGAAGCATACCCAATCATTTCCATTAAATGCATTGGGCTTTTCTGCTCAATCCATTATGGTAAATGTCTGACTTTCTCACTTATGTATCATGGCTAATGATTCTGGAACCATGTGTTAGATTTTCATTCCCTCGAGCTATTGAGATTCATCACAGATGGACAAAAGTACCAGCTTCTCACTAGCCATAATGATTTTGTTTGTGAAAGGAGAAACACATGCACTCTGAGCCAGACTTTCATTCAACTGTGTGTGAAGAGATCAAACATTTCAAGAAGCTCTCTACTTCCCTGTTTAAACACCCACATCATCGCCACCCCTTCCAGTTTTCAGAAATAAACAAACTTCTGTGCCTGACACAAATACATTTGAATCCCTTCATGTTCAAAATTATTTTTCTAATAGAAAACTACCTACTGTTGTCAACAACTGTCATCCGCAATCCAAAGGGAATCATTAGAGCTATGCATGTGCAGGAATAGAGGACTAGACATTGAAATGGAAAGCCAGAATAAACAGGCTGTGGGTGGAGAAAGGATTAATGTGAAGAACCCAAGACAAAGTGACTGAGATTCATGAGGGAATACGACTAAGAGGCGATTTCTGTGTACATTGGCACACCCACAATGTCTAATGTTATCATCTAAAATTTTTGTATATCTTCAGTGATGAAGGATTCTGTTCACTAAAGGTGAATTTGAGGTGAGGTTGTAATAATTAAAAATATTTGGTTCAGAAAGTAAAAGGTCATATAAGGTCAATATATAGTTCTGAATCCAAAATGTAAGATAAACAAAAGGAATCAGGTTATTGCATTATTGCTATCACTGCCTCTGAACTTGATCCAAGGAAAAGTTCCACAGGCATTAGGTTAAGCCACCTTGAGTGACAAATAGGATCTACTTTATTTAGCTTGAATTGTATACTTCAGATCCATCTAAAAATGAAATACAGCCAAGTGAAGCCTTTGTAAAATTCAAAGCTTGGTATTTTTTACTTGGAAAATGATGCTTTCTTAATGAAATTATTAACTAACTTTAAAGACCTATTTCTGAGTGTTTTGATTATTTTCTCAATTTTATATATAGTGTTAAACTTTCTTTAAGATAAACTTCCTTCTTGGAATACTTTGTAGTTATTTGCAGAGAAAATTGTGATTTACTTAAGGCATTGAAAACTAGAAGTTTTGCATACCTAAGATCTTCTACATAGCCTTGTAGATATTAAAATAGTTTTACTTGATTTTGTATTTAAATCATAGTCTATCATGTATACACTTCTATTTTGAAGTTACAGTCTTTTTCTGAACTTTGGAACATATTAATAGATCTTATTATTGTTCTTTGATTGCTAATTAAAATTTTGACATCAAACTGATACTTGAAGCTTATACATATCAACTCATTTCTTCTGTAAACCCAAATTTTTTCTCCTTATCATATTATTAAATTGCAATAAAATATTTCACTATTAATATCTTTTCCTCTATCTCTTCTATTTATTAATATTGAACACATTTAATATATGATTTTTAAATTTTTTATTTAATTATTAAACATCATGGATTATATTTCCATTAAATATTTCTTTCTCTTAAATTAATTTCTCCCTTTCCTTCAGTAAAATATACTTTTTAAACACTGGAATTTTTCTTCATATCTTGCACTTCTTTTAATTTTTCTATGATTTTTTTCTAGGTTTGTTTCTATGGATCCTTCCTGTCACATATTGATCTTTGTTCTGATATATATTATTTTATTTTTCTGTTTTTAATATATTGCTATTCAATTGACTTATTGAATTATCATTTAAATTTTACATCACAAGCTGTTTTTATTTCTCTAAGATTCTTATACTAATTTAAAATAGTTATTAATTCTTCATTTTTTGTATACTCTATTTAGCACAAATAAAGCAAGTGGTAGTTCTATAATTTTTGTCAAAGATTAGTTTTTTATTAGCTCATAGTCCTCTCACATATCAGACTATGATAATACTTCTGAGAAAACTATGAGGCCCTAGACTCTATCATAAATCTTGTATTGGGTTTAGAGAAGGTAGAAGTAAGAACAATTTGTCTTAGAATGAGGCCTTCTGGTATTATCACTGAGCTCAACTAGGTTTTATTTTTGAGGTTATCCCACAGGAAACTGTCCTGACAGAAGAATAACTACTGGGCCTTCCAGACAGCATGAGAGAAAGGATAACATACAATGAGGAGTGATTCTCTAGGCTCTAGACATGTGATATCTGTCCTTGTTCAAATCCTCCAAATTAAGATGCTGCAAACTTCTTCCAGTGGACTCTGGAGCTTTTTCTTTAAGATGAGCTTCCCCTAAGTGGCTAACCTGCCTGGGGTTGGTTCAGAACAATAATCTTCTTGCCTTAGCTGCCTAGGTTCACCTTAATGCCTAACTTAATTTTTGTAAAATATAGTATCAGAGTCACATGGACTAATTTCCAATGTTGTTTTTCCTACTCTCTAGCTATCATTTCAATTTATATGGTGCATTTTGTCAAATCATAGGTCAATAATGTGTACTTGTCTGGGGTGGGAACTTCTGTCTTTAAGAGCTTTTAATGAGCACATGTGTCAAACCAACAGTACTGCCAATGGTTGAGTGGTATTTAAATAACTACAATACTAAGCTCAATGGTATTAACATACTCACAGAAGCATGGAGGGAGATTGCTGTCAATGTGTGATTTTTAAAAATGTAGCAATGTAAAAAATAACATATACATAAATGCAGTTTATGTACAATCTTAAAGAACACTGTCTAACATAAGTGCTATTGTCCCATTTATAGATAATGAAATGATTTCCAGAAACCATAAGGCAATTTGCTGAAATCACATAGGTAATATCAGGGTTGTGACTTAAACAGAAAACTCTCTAACTTCAAATCTTGTGCTCTTGTGAGCTTAACATAGTTTCTAATACAAAAGAAAGAAAGAAATCTCAGTGGCTTGTATGCAAGAATAAGCACAGTTGGAATTTACAAACATAGTCACTTCTTGTATATTTCAAGTTAAATGGATATACATACCAATAGGGATGGCTGTCAACCCTGCAACAATGACCACAACCTCTTGTACATTCGGACCATGCTCTCCCATATTATAGTAAGATGCAGGAAGGCAGCTGTGATTCTTCTCAAAGAATAAAAGTTACTCTCACTCCCAGTAAATAGGACAATTAGAAAGTAAATTTAAGAAGATGAAAGCAGTTTAGATAAAATAATAGACTCAGGTGGGGAAACAGAGCTATGAATTTATTTTCAGTACTGCCAGGGAGTTCTAGTTTGACAAAGTTTCATGAGTAATGTTCATGGGAATGTCAGAAATCTAGTCTGCTTGTCTGATTGCAGCAAGCATCCTGCTGTGGATGTGGAATGAGAATGCCTGAATTTCCAGGCGAAGAGCTCATAATGGAGCATACAGTTATGGCTGCACATGAAAAGTAATGTATGGTGCAAAAGATAACGAAGAAGAGTACAATACGATCTGCACGCATTCCTGGGTTTATAGCCAATCAAGTGGAGTATTAAAATCCAAGCACATTTAATTAAATGTCTCATTTTGAGTACTGTGATGAATAAGGGTCATGAAATGGTTAGTGCTGAGAACTGAAAGTCAAATGCCCCAGATTCTGTTCTAAACACCAACTTCGCTTCACTTGGGATCAGGAAGGCAGGAATTCAAGCCTTTCCTCATTCACACTTGGCCTTTATGTCCTGCATCATGTAATTTAACTGGCTACATACCTTGTCAAACTCTTACTGCACCTGGGTAACATGAATGGCTCTTTGTTTAAGAAGAAAAACTGATGACCTATTGATTCTTCCGAAGCTGTACAAGGCAATGTCCCCATCTTTAAAACTTCCATATACATATGAATAAGACTTTTTATAAATGCCTTTTTCAAAGAAAAATAATACATTTAAAAGCTCATTTCTTAAGAGTATGGAAATTCACTTGTCCATCTATAAAGAATTATGAGAAAAAATGCAAAAGTTCATCTTCTGCGGATCATAGGTATCATTCTTTTTAATAACTCTGAAAATGTGACTATATTGATTATTTAAATTCAAACATAAGGGCTTCTAGGAGATAGAGTAAATGCGTAATTCCCCATTAACCCCCTCTAAGTGTTAGAAAACTAATTAATTTAACCTAGAAATTTCACTTAGTAAAGCTACAGTATTTAAAAGAGATTTGCTGGACTCTTTTTTTTTTTTTTAAATTTATACATGGTCTAGTTCCTGCTCATCAAGAATTCTCTATCAAATTTAGAAGTTAACATATTGATGTGAAAAGCTTTTTAACACTATACAATAATTTAGGAAAAGCATTTCACAAATAGGGCATTTGATGGTCAAACATAGAATTATAACTATGTGATCAAAAAATATGTAGTGTTCATTTTGTGTAGGAAACTGAAGGAGCTGCTGTGAATGATATAAAGGAATTTAGAAGTGGAAATCCAGATTTTCTGTTTCTCACTACCACAAGTGCACTTTCTCAGCTATTATGTAAATATCCAAATTGTTCTAAGTGCTTTTAGAAATAAAATCTTTACTCCTATAAAGGCAAAGAATAATCCTTTTCTCCTGTAAAGCACTTGACAATTTTCGAAGCAATTTTATATTCATGATCTCACTCCATATTCACAGAAAACCTATAATATAAGTAGGGCAAGTGTTACCTCATACATACATTTTCAACCTTAGAAACTGAGGTGTAAAGAGATTGCAGCTCACAAGGCATAGCTATCAAATGAAGACAAAGAGACTAGAAGAAATGATTTTTAATGTGATGTTCTTGTATCACAGCTTTAAACTCAATTGAAACAATAAAATAAAATAAAATACAAGAGATGTGATATGTGACAGGACCAGGAGAGGACACAAGAAAGAGGAAAAAAGAGAGAAGTTTTCAGACAGAGATTAGTTATTAACTAACTTCTAGCTAGTTAATGCCATTCAGTCAACCTTCGTCTGCCCTATTATTCTTGTTCCAGATCTGACTATGTCCCATCTCAGTTGTAGAATGTATTCAGATAACTCAGAAGTTCCCTGAAATTAATATGCTCTTTTCTATGAAATGGATATATGAACTCTGCTGGTCATTTGTCTTTCAAACTGTTACTTTATAGTAGCATATCTCTATTTGGTTATGTGTTTCCTTCCGGCAGGTAGGTAGCAGAAAAAGAGCATGATCTACTGTTTCTTTGAAACTTTTAGATGCACACAGAGAGATACACAGAGAGGAAAGTAGATTTTTAAAAGAGATCTTCCCAAAGCAAAACTTAACGCTGTCCTCATTTGCAGCCTATTATATTTTACTAAGACAATCTTCTGCAGCTATGCTGTCAAATATGCTAGCCCCTAGGCACTTGTGACTAACTTTAATATTTGAAAACAGACATATCTAGCTGTAAGTGACGTAGCCTGCACTTACGTTGTACAACTTGATCATTTTGGACCTTTGTGTACACCTGTGAAATCATGACCCAAATTATAAGTCTATGCACGCCTCTACAAAAGTTTCCTCATATCTGCTACAGTTTGTTACATTCACTCTTTCTTGTTTCAAAGAACTACTGTCTCTTCTCACTATAAATAAGCTTGTGTTTTGTAGCATGTCATATAAATTGAATTCAATAGGATGTACTCGGTGGTTCTTTGGGGTTTTTTGTTTGTATGTCTTTCTGTCTACTTGATTTTGGTCTCAGTGCTAGCAAGAATGATTATTTTGAGATTTATTCACAATTTTGTGTTATATCAATACTTTTTGTCTTGTGCCTGAAATGTTCCGTGTTTTGTGGCTGGAGTATAATCCATTTATCTGATTATATCTTAGTAAACTACTGGCTTGCTTTCAGGTTTTAACTCTTACAAATAATACCACTATGAAAATATTATTATTCAAGTCTATTTAATCATGTACTTTTAGTTTTCTTGAATAAATATCTAGAAGTAGAAAATATTATTATATTTCATCTGTATACTTAATATTTTCATAAAATCCAATATTTTCCATTAACATATTTCTGGCTTTGAGGATAAGATAGATACATTAAGATCATACTCATTTTGCTGCTGTGTTACTAAAGAGTTTTATAAAAATTTTGCATGCCCTGTGATATTCAAGTAACTATGGAGATGCTCACATTTTTTTTCTCCTTAAAGTATTAAGAAGATAAACTATATTTATAGACTTTCCAATATTGAACCAAACTAACATTTTAGAGTACATGTTCTTTGCTCCTAATTTTTAAATATTTTGTCGGATTTTATTTTTTAATATTGCTCTTAAGATTTTTGCATAAGTATTATTGATGTGTGGAAATTTTGCAGAGTTTAATATTGCTTTTTGTCTTATAACAAGAAATTGATTGAATTACATTTCCCACCTATATTCTGAAATATTATGTGTAATACTAGTTCATCTATTCTTTAAATGTGAAAATAATTGAAAATACTATTTTCCTTCAAGTTTTATGGTTCATATTAAGAAAATGATCCTGTAAAAATTTATACGTCTTCTAGGGTAGTACTGTGTGGAGATCTAAAACTACCTATTTTGACGAAATTTACTAACAAGAATGAGAACCAAGGCCACTTCTATCAGCACAGTTTTCTTAACATTTACAGGGAATATTTGCTCAAGGAAGATAAAGCTATATCTTAATCAAAATTTCATTAATACATTTGAGATACTAATTTCCTCATCTTGGAAAAATGGTGACCCATTTAAATGATGCAGTCTTGTTGCAAATGTGAGTAAAAGAAAACTGAAAACAAATCCACCAAACTGAAACCGTCATGGCCTTGTCAGTCAAAGAAATGCCAGGCCCAGAGGATGTACTTGAGCTGCTGAAGTAACTTTGAAATGTCTCATCCCGTGTTTCCTTGTTACAGAAGATTATTTCTAGTACATTAGCATCTGGGCTTTCTGATAATTTTATTCAAATAATCCTAACCAACAGAGAGAGGTTTGTCTTTTCTTTGCAGACTGTTTATAATTTCAATTTTGACTTTTCTTTGGCCCCAGGGATTATACAGATAATCCTTAATTTATAAGAAGTTAATATTTGAAGAATATTTTTATATTAAATATTACATTGGACTGTGATCAAAGACAGTGAACTAGAAATTTCTTCTTTCAGAAATGTTTTATTTATGAGCAGGATATTAAAGATTACTGTAACTATATCTTGAATAGAAGCGAAAATGTCTTTCTTCTTTTAGTAAAAGGCAATGTTGTACATATTGTATCGTTATGTATATCCACACATAAAATCTGGTTTATTGACTGCATTATTCTATGCTTCTGTGCCCTCACTTATTTCTTGTCTATTATATCTGTGCAATTCTTGAATATGGTATAATAAAATCTTTTCCCATAATTGCATTTTTATCAAGGTCAATGTGCATTTCTAATATTTTGCTTTATATATTTAGCTTCTATCTTCCTGGTGCATGCAACTTTATGACTTTTATATCTTCTTCATAAATTTTTCCTTTTATCATTGTGTAATGTCCTTCAGTATCCCCTTCAGTATCTTTAACTATGCATTCTACTGTCTCTGCTATTACATCTAATACCCCTGCTTTGTTTTCTTGCAAGTGTCCAGAATCTTTCCCAGTTTTCTTTCTAATATTTTTATTGCATTATCTTAAGGGTACTTAAGCACTTAAGCAATATGTAGTTAAATATTTGTATTTTTTATTCAGTTGCAGAGAAACAAGTACCACCTTATCTAAAGTTTATAATTTAATTTACATTTTTGTCTTCATCTTCCTCAATTTAGCTTGAATTTTTACTACTTTTACTTTCTTTACTAAATCAGAAGTTTGATTCATCTTTCATTTATGTTTTCCATTTGCTCTTCTCACTTCCTCTGCATTTACATTTAAACATTTGCCCATGGTAAATGTAATAAATCTTTCCCTTTCCTTATTAGACCTCTCATTCTTTGCATAAACACTTTTTAATTCCCCCTATTCTTTTTATTTTTAGGTCCTAAGTTTTCCTGGGATATATAACTATATTATTATATTTTCCCTTGTCATATCTTTTCTGCTTTAAAATTTGCATTTAATACTTCTATTATAACCCATAATTTCCTCACAGTCAGTTTAGATTTGATTGTATTTATTATAAAATTCTTCAGCATTTTCTGTTTAATTCATTGGCATTGAGTGTTTTTCCTCAGGTATTTCTTTCTATTTTATTAATATATCTCTGACTCTCTGAAGAGTCATTAGTCATGACTAATTTTAGGGTCTAACAGGTGAATGATAGCTTGGCTGAGAGCAGAATTCCAAGTTCTGATTAATTTTAACTCAGTAAACCAAAGATGAAGCATAGTTTCGTATCATCTTCAGATTATCAACTGATGTGTTCTGTACAGAACATTTGGTATAAAGTTGGACTTTTTAAGGCTGGATTTCATCTTTTTTAGTCAACTTCACACTTGAAGCAACAATGCAGTCATAGCACTTTACCAATAATAACTTCATTCACAAAAAAGCAGCAAATTGAATTTAGTTCATAGGCTAATGTTTGCCAGCTCTTGCTTTAATACTTTCTCAAGTAACCTGTTTTTTAAAAAATTTCTTCTTCATCATTACATTTAAAGGATTTTTACTGCTTCTCTGAAATGACTTAAGACTGCATGTGCAAGTTGTTCTACAGCTTAGGAGAATGGTTTCCCACCCCCTCCCACCTCATTCCTCTAATCTTCAACAAAATTCTTATTACTGATGTTCCACAGCTTCTGCACATCTGATTTCTTCATATTGTGATGTTTTCTCATGCTTCTGTCTTTTCTGTTTTTCCATTTTTATTTTCCTCCATTTAATACTTTAAGAGATTTTTAATGTTCTATATAAGTTATCCATAGGTAACTTTATGCTTTATAGAAAATCAATGGCATATAATATACACACTTTTCCAGTTTATCCTAATTCAATGGTTTAAATTGGACTCCATTGATTAGTTATAATGTCACCCATTTTTGTTTGGTCGTTACCTCTGAGTTGGTAGATCTTATTACAGTTTCAATCAATTTATTTCCTAATAGTGATGGCAAACGAGAAAGTAAAAGCACCTATACAGTTAGAGACAAAGGAGTTGAGCCACTGCCTTCCCTTCATTCAACTGTAAATGCCACACCTCCCTAACAATTATCTTTGCTTCCAAAACTCTGACATGGAAACTGTGGAAGCCATTCCCTTCTCTCCCTTGGCCCACTCCAATGGTTATCCAGAATTAAAGTAAGATTGTGATGGAGATTGCTGTCAAACAGTAAAGAGAGACAGTGGGATGTTTTCATCTGCATCTCTCAAATGACTAATGATGTTGAGCATTTCTTCATATGCTTCTAAGCTGCTCTTACTTCTTCCTCTGAAAAATATGTTCATTTCAGGTGCCCATTTTTAAATGGGGTCTTTAAATTTGGGTGGGCTGATTTTTTTGAGCTCTTTATATATTCTAGATATCCCTTTGTCTGAGTAACAGCTGGTAAAGATTTTTTCCCACATTGTTGGTTGCCTTTTTTCTCTGTTGATGGTTTCCTTTGCTGTGTAGAAGTTTTTTAAAAAGAATGAGATCCCATTTGCTGATTTCTTCTGCCAATTCCTGTGCTATAAAGGTTTTGTTCAAGAAGTCTTTCCCTAAACCAATGTCTTCAAGAGTTTTACCTAACCTGTTTTGCAAGAGGTTTAGAGTACCTGTTTTAGTATTTAGGTCTCTTCTCCATTTGATTTTAGCTTAGTACATGGTGAAAGAGCTAGGTCTAGCTTTAGTCTTTGGCAAGTTAAAGCCCAGTTTTTCCAGCACCATTTGTGAAAGAGGCTATCTTTCCTCCATTGAGGATTTTTGGCTTCTTTGTCAAAGATGAGGTGACTCAATGTATGTGGAGTAGTTTCTGGATCTTCTAGTCTACTCCATTGATCCTCAGGTCTGTTACTTTGCCAATACCATGCAGTTTTTATCACGGTGGCTTTATAGTATAGTTTCAGGTTTGGAGTTGTAATACTCCCCATCATGTCCCTGTTGCTTAGAATTGCTTTTGCTATTCTAGGTCTTTTGTGGTTTCAGATGAAAGTTTGGATTTTTTTCTCTAGATCTGTGAAATATGCTGTTGGGAATTCAATCAGGATTGTGCTGAGATTTCATCTCACTCCACAAAGAATGACTGCCATTTCAGAATTAGCCAGCAACAAATGATGGTGAGGCTGTGGTAAAGAAGGAACCCTTCTCCACTGTTGGTGGGACTGTAGACTCGTACAGCCCCTGTGGAGATCAGTTTGGAGATTTCTCAAAAAGCCAGAACTGGAGGTTCTATTTGACCCAGCCATCGCTCTGTTAGGTATATACACAAAAGAATTAAAAGACTCATATCACAGTGACATATGTGCACCCATGTTTATAGCAGCTCAGTTTGTAATTGCTACATCTTGGAAACAACACAAGTGTCCATCAACAGGAGACTGGATAAAAAATCTGTGGTTCTTCTAGAGAATGGAGTACTACTCTGCCATAAAAAAGATAAGTTTGAATCTTTTATACTTAAATGGACATACCTTGAGTATATGCTCATAAGTGAAATAAATAGGTCACAGATATGTAAATATCACATCTTTTATCTGGTATGAGAAAATGAAGATGTAAATGAATTCTAGAACTGTATGATATATACTGTGAAATAGAAAATACTCAAAGTGAAATAGGGTGAAAGGGAAACAATAATGGTATTATAACAAAAAAGAAAGGAAACAAAGTTTATGTATATAGGGATTGGGGTTGGTAGGGTGGGTAGGGCTATGGGAGAAAATGAGAAATAAGTTGTGTCATATACTGGTACAAATTCTCATTATGGAGTGCAATCATGATATATGTAATGTAGCAATAAAGATTTCAATTAAAAAAAAGAGTCAGTAGGTGGCACCTAGGACCAGTGGATATCTGACCCTATAAGTACTAGAAGCCTGATTCACAAGAGCCTTTATTTGCCTGCTTTCCTTTTCTGCCTGCTCTTGCTGCTGTTCCAATATCTTTAACGCATCTTAGTACATGCTACGAGCTATGCACTTGGAAATTCTTTCCATGTTCAATACCAGAACCTGGACTGCTTTTGGCCAACTCATCCACAATGTGCCTACAGTTCTGGGGACCATATCCCACAACAACATGCCATGGCTTCAGCCTCATTCTTTTTTTTTTTTAACTGAGGGATTGGTACATGATAATCACATTCATCATTGAGAATTTGTGCCTGTACATGATATATCTTGATTCTTATATTTTCCCATCCCCATGCTTTCCCTTTAGCCCCTCAACCACCATATACATAAGCTTTGTTTCTGTTTTTTTTTTCCTCTTTCCTTTCAAATTTTTCATTTCCCTTCTTTACTTTCTCCTGCCCTCCCTCCTTAGTTCCAGTTCCCTTTTGAAGATTTTGTTCCTATTTCACAAATAACTATTATATATTTTGAACCTCATTTATACCTTCAGAAAAATGATATGGTATTTACACATTTGTGTCTTATTTATAACATCTATAAGTAGGGCTTCAAGGTGCACTCATTTAGCTATAAATGTCTCAAGTTTATCTTTCTTTATGGCTGAATAGTACTCTGTTTTATAAAAGAAAAACACACATCTTCTTCATCCATTCACCAGTTGATGGGCTTTTGGGCTATTTCCAAGATTTAGCTGTTACAAACTGTGTTGTTATAAACATGGGTGGGCATATGTCACTATGGTACAATGCCTTTAATACTTGCATGAATATGTGGGCACGTATGGGTCATTCAGTACTGAAAGGAACCAATGTGGCTCATGACATGCCTATTGGAAAGGAAAAATAATAGAGCGACTAATACAATGTATCAGCCCTTGTCCCCAGCATTGATCATTCTATGTTTAAATATTTCCATTGAATCAAGTCCACTCTACTACAAAGTACACAGTTTGTTTTATTTTCTAATTACTGTTCATTAATGTCTTATTTTATTGTTTGATGCTGAAGAAAATACCCATCTCTAAAGCAGTTGTATTTTCTAATATTCTGGATGCTATAACTGTTTTTGCTTTGCTTTGTTTTTCTCAAATTACTGGCTTTTGTGTTTGTTTTCCTCAAGCAGAATTTTATATATTCTTTGTAATCAAACTTTGTGGCTGCAAAGGAAACCCCTTGAATCATGGGAGGAGGTGCAGGAATTTTGGCTCCTGGTAAGGAGGGATCTATATGCCAGATATCTGTTTGCTTATGCCCTATCAAAACACCAAATACATGGTCATATCGGAGACCATGGTTTTACTTGACTCAAATCGCCCCCAGAAAACAGGGCTTCCTATCAATCACTTAGGGTCTTTACTCTAGATCTCCATTTACCATGTAGTGACCCCAAAAAAATTTTTTAGGGTTTTTTTAAGACAGGGTCTCACTTTGTGGTTCAGGCTGGCCCTGAACTCAGCCTCAAACTCACATCACAGCAATCCTCCTGCCTCTGCCTCCTGAGTGCTGGGATTACAGACATGAGCCACCACACCCGGCACTGTGATATGTGGTACTGGTTGCTGCTGGCCGTGAGTCTCCACACCCAGTATTGTTATGTGGTTGCCAGGGATTGAACCTGGGTCCTTGTGCTTGCAAGACAGGCGCCAGAACCATTGAGCTAACCCCCCGGCCCTTGAGGTAACTTCCTGGCCCCCACAAATCTTGACAGAGTCTCAAGTTGACTTCTATTTGAGACCATAACACCTTCTAATATGTTATCTGAGCACATCAAGTTGTTGGTAGTTCTGTTGATAGGAAGGGAGGATAGCAGAAATAATTAGCATTTAATAACTACTGTTGCACAAGAAAAACACAGGAAGTTTGACTATAAGTTCTTTTAGTAATTTACTACAATAGTTACTATTGTTAACCACCACTGTCCACTTTTTCACTGCATCATTTCTCTAAACTGTGTTTTTACATTATGGTGCTACTTATCTGGCAAAAGCAACATATTTCACTGCTAAAAAAAGAAAGAATTCTGATGTTTTCAATGAACATTTCTTACACTCACCAATGAATACATTTTAGTATTTGTCTCAAGATTGGTGTGGGGTGGAAATCATGACATCTGCCATCCTCTTGTGCAAAATGAAATTATACTATCATTGACACTATTCAAAGATTAGATTCACCTTAGTTCTTGCTTATGGAAAGAGTAGAGAGGAAATTAAAATTTGAGTCTTTCCAGTCAGTGATGAACAATCCAACCAGAAATAGTTATATTTTGCTTCAGTTTACTTCAAAATTCTATATCATGCCTCATTCTGTGTCATCAGCTGATGTTTCTGGTCTTAGTTTACACTTTAGACTCACTTTAGTTTGACAACTAAATAAATATACATGGCTGGCCTTCCTCTGATTTGGTGGCTGATACTGCTTGTTTCTGCTTCTACTGTTATTCTCCATGAGTCAGAAAGTGGTGAAAGCTTTGCCTCCCGTATCACCTGTTCTTTACCACATGTTCTGAGGTGACAGTTCTGTAGCATCCCAGGCAACCTTAAAGAAGGTCATTCTGCTCTGTGACACACACCAATAGGGCACTGGTCATATTTAGATACCTGCACCTTCAACAGCATCCACACAAATCTGTGTGCATCATAAGAGGTTTGTGGTTGACTTGCTCTTTATTTATTTAGAAATATGCATATGTAAAATTTATCATTAAATGTTTATAATCAGATATTTATACGTATGCACAAAACACACATTAACATTTATTTTGTGATTACAAAAATAAGATAATCTTAATATTAAAATGTACAATATTTTCCAAATTAGATTTAATTTATATTTCTTTCCCTCTTTTATTTGGGTAATATTTTTTCATCGTTTAATTGCATGTATGTTATATTTGAGCTTTATGTCATAAAAGATGAATAACTTGTAAACTTCTTTCATGAACATTTGAAAATGATATGTCCTTTTCATCGATGAGACAGAATTCACAAAACAATAACCAATTAAAATAAGTCGATTATTCTATGTGTCAATCAAAACAGAATGTCACATTGGAATTATTTTAATATTTGTATGAGTTTAACTTTTAGGAGAATATATAAATTTATAAAAATAAAATATACTGCCAGCACACTGCTGTATATCACATATGGATGTCTAGAGCCTTTTCAGGAAATATAGTCATTCTGATTAAAATGGATATTCTTCATCATGTGGCAACTAATTCCAACAACTTTTCTCCCCTTTGTTTTCTCTTTGCTACTCCATTTTGTAATAAACCTGAATTACCTTTGTATTTTCTTTTGTGAATATGTAGAGTGAATAATAATATAGTAAAGAAAAAATATGAATATGATGATAACTGTACATTTTAAAATATTCTTCTTATGTGTGTCTTGTGTTTGTTTGTATTTGAGTTAACATATATAATCTTTAAATGATGCAGTGCTTGATTTCCTCTAAGTTTCCTAACTGATTTGTTCTTTCATTAATTCATGCATTTAGTCCACATTCTTCGGTTACTGATTCTGTGGCAAGCTCTATCCTTGGTTTGTAGAAGTCTGTACTTAATACATTGTTTTGTACATGTTGCTACTTCAACTGACCTTGTTAAATTTCTACTATATCTCAACAAAGCTTCTTTCTGTTCATTTTTCTTTGAATAGACAGAGGTTAAGTTCTCTTTGTTTTCCCTTTAATATCCATATTTTGATATTAGACTATTTCTTAATCAAATAACCACCATACCATTATCAGACAAAAGAATTATTCATATATATAGTGATATTTTTTAAAAATATAAACAAAATTATCTTCCAAAACATAGATCAATACAGTAGCTGGATATTTTTAAAACTAAGGAAAAAAGCAGAGACTCTTTAAGAAAGTGTGTGAGAGAAGCAATCATTACATGCTATTAAATCAATGACCATGAGAAGCTCATTCTTTCTATAACAGTCAATGTTTCAAAAACATATTGACTTATCTTTAACATAATTATGCTAGACACAGGGGCAGGAGCAAGTCCAGGAACAGAGAAACAAATTTCTGGCATCTATTCATGCCTCAAAAGACATGTAAGTGCCAAATATTCACACTTGAATGGGCAATCTGTTCTCAGAGTGCCTGGAGATGGGGCTCTGCTTTGATACACCCTGCCTCATGCTTTTGTTTAATCATTCATGGTTAAGTATCCAACGTTAATGTTTCTGTTGCTTACCTTTTGCTCTGCAGATTTACATGAGCTGCATTACAGACCTTTCCCTTTGAATGCATGGCTGCTTTAGTCAAGATCTCTACAGAAGCTATCCTTCCTACATTATTTATTAAAGGGTGATAAGGTAAAGTAATTACATTATCAGATATCTCTGTCATATTTGAGCAATAAGGCACCATAATAATAGCATAAGACATGTTGGAAAGAGGGTATAATTACCACAAAGTAATCACACTACTGGGGATTACAGGAGCTTGGATGCATGTCTTCCTTATAATGCCCTAAGGAGGTGATTATCTCAAAAAAGAGAAAGAGAGAAACTCAATGAATAATGTTGTATTCTGTTATTCAAAATTTACAGGAAAGGGCAAAAGTATATTTCATATGAGGATGCAATACAGCAGCTTAGAATATCTGAACAGCAATTTGAAATGAGCCAAGCTATACATGGAAGTCAATCTGTGTCTTTACAAAAGCAATCAACCACTCTAGGTTATTTTATGCAACAATATGGGGTTCAGAAGGGCAGTGAGCACTGTACGAACCTGGTTTCCATGTTAAGAAAGTGGTCTGACCAAGTCACCATCTTCTAGCTGGGCAGCCTTTTGGCTACCCATTCTTTGACTGCTTCAGAGGAAGACTGGGAGTTTGAGTGGCAGTGAGCAGGCTGCACTGACACTAGTGGTGAAAAGTGCAAGGAAAAGAGGTACTTTAAAATTATTCTGCCAAGAAATTAATAGTTAATTTGTGGTTAAACTGAGTTTCTTGGTTGACAGAAAAAATAAGAATGGTAAAAATAATTGTCTCAGTCACTGCAGATTTCAACTGTGTATTTCATAAGTAAACCAATTCAAACATTTTTTCATGTATGAACAATTGCAAGTAAATCTTTCAGGCTGGAGATTTAGCTCAGTGGTTATGGTACCTGCTTTGCAAATGCAAGATCCTGGGTTTGATCCCCCGGTAACCACAATGCCAGATGTGGTGACTCACATCCATTAGCAATCAGATCCACATACCACAGTCACAGGTGCCTGTAATCCCAGCATTTAGGAGGCAGAGGTAGGAGGATTGATGAGGTTGAGGCTGAGTTCAGGACCAGCCTGAACTACCAAGAAGGACCTTGTCAAGAAAAGAAAAGAAAAAGAAAACTTTCTACAAACACATTAAAGTGATTTCCTAAAGGAATATGCTTCAGAGGTGGAAAGAAGATTAGCAAGTACAGAGAGGAATTATGGGAATCAACTTCTAAATCTTATCATAAAAAATGTTCAATAAACACAAGACAGATGTTTTATAACAAAAATATTTAAATAAAAGGAGAAAATTTCCAAATTACCTTTTCCATCAAAGGAATATCTGGATGGACAAAAACACCGAGCTACTGATTGATGATTTCACCTTGGAAAATTCTGTGACATCCAAACATCTAACAAAGAGGTAAACATTTTAGTGCACTATTTTGTTTGAAATATTTTTAAAATTTCAGAGTCTGTCACTGTACAAAAATGCAGTAGTTTCATCAAACTGACTTAGGTTGGTGTCATCCAGACAAGATATCATGTGAATGTGGCTGTAAATGGTCTCTTTCAGAATATAATTTTTCTGTGATATGTAAAGCATGGCATCAATGAGTGATGAAAAAAGTAAGAAAGAAATTGGAATACTGGGAACGACAAACATGAAAGAGCCATCAAGCACCCATAAGTGAGGAGCTCCAGGCACCCCAAGGTTTCCTTTGTGGTGTGATCAAGTTCTGAGTTTGGTGCTGAGAACACAGTCAGGAATCAAATATTACTTTTGCCCTGAAGACTGTTAGCACCCTATCTTATTATCTTATAAATGCTGAGCTTTTACTCCATATCAGATTCCTTACATTAGTACATTCATTTGATTTTCACAAAAGACAGTGGAATGTTATTAGCTTTAGATCTAATTCAAAGAGACCAAGACAGTGAGTGTCAAAGTAAGGTGCCCAAGGTGATAAGACTTTTAAGTCAGAGACAGAGCTTTGATTTTACCTTATATTAACCTGGATCCCATATTTTGACCACTAATGCCCAACACTGTTACTAGTAGAATCAACTGTATGAAAATTTAAAAGGAACTAAATTTCCATGAGTGTTGACATAATCATTTATAAAATACACAGTGGGAATACATGAATATATACTCAATTTTAGAGGAAGGTATAATGACTTATTTTATCTGTCAACTTCACTAAACTAAGGGATTCCTACATGTGAATGTTTCTGGCTAAATTCATGAGGATATTTATTAAAGACTAGCATTTGAATTAATAGCATAAGTAAAGAAGTTGGCCCTCACTGGAGACCTGGGTGGGAATAACCTGATCTATAGAACTAGAAGGCAGAGCAGGAGGAATATGTTCCCTTCCTGCCTGGAGTGTCCGTGCTCCTGACCATTGGCTGCTGGCACTCTTGATGCGCACATTTTCACTGTGATCAGGATTTGTCCCAGAAGAATCATCAATGATCGTTCATGTGATTTTTGCATGTTTGCATACTGAATCTTGGCTTCTTATAAGCTGAATGATTTGACAAATATTCTAACTCCACATGGTGAGTTTTATCCCAAAGTATTCTAGCCATTTAATAAATATTTCACCTAAAATAAATTTGATGGAACTCCTTTGAGTGAAAATTTTTTTTCACACAACAACATTACTCAGGAAAAAGCAAGGCTGGAGAAAGCATGATGGGAAGGAAGATTATGGAAAGATTGGCACTGACTTGGAGGGATCCTGCTTTGAAAATCTACATTCCATAGCCAGGAACCAACCTAGTAGGCCTTTATCCTTCACACTCCAAGCTCCCAAAGCCTAGGAAAAGGAAACTGGAAATGCAACTTCTTGTAATTCTTCCACAAATGCCTATGAAAAACCTTGAGAATTTGGGGATGCTTTTGTAACTAAGGGAGGAAAAAAAAAAGAATCTGATAACATAGTTATACATGCTAAATACATGGACTGCAAGAATAATCATCAAATCAAACCTAATGGTGTAACAGGTAAAATGTTTTCATTAATCTCTAATAATAAAGTCTCCTTGTTGAAAGAACTAAAACTGCTTTTATCTAAGTCTTCAGAGGAAACTCCATTTTCAAAATCAAATTCTTCTAATTCAACTATTCCACAGGGAAATCTAAACTTCTAAAGCATATTTTATTCTTGTGAGTATATTTTTTTAAAATTTATTTTGTAATGTTACAGACAGTTGTATAGTGCAAATGCAGGAGAAAGCCTTTAAGAATGGTCTGTTATTATAAAGCATTGTCTGTAATTAATATCAATTAGAATCTATTAAATTTAATAGACTTTGAGTTATTGAGCCTAATTCAATTTCAATAAATTTCAATTAGGTGCAATTTGTTTCCATTACTTTTATTAATACTAGTCACTATCAATTACCTTCAATTAATTTAATTTACTGGCAATATATGTTCAGGTAATTCTCTATTACTTTCAATTAGTTTCTATTCATTTCAGTGGGCTTCATTGCCCGCTAACTGATTTCATAAAAACAAATGTACATCTAAAATATAGTTGCTACAATATGTGACAGCCATACAAACTAAGTAGCTTTAAATTCCAACTTACAGTAATATAACTAGACCAACCCATGATCTACATATCATCTGACCTCCACCCATCTTCTCCCAGGGTGGATATGTCTGCAGAAAACCTCACATTCGTGAAGACATATTGGATAGTTCACTGACTTATAGGTCAAGTGCACCTACTTATGGGTAGAACCATGCTAAGTACAGGAGAGAATGCGGGTCGGGGAGAGTACACCTCAGACTTCACAGCAGGTTTGCTCCCCAGCCGTCTGATGTGTGATGGATGAGCCCAGATGGATCTTATGCACATGGCACTCAGTGCGTGAATCCATTCCTTCACAGAGAACAGATATTCACAAAATGTCTTGTTAGGCTAAATGAAAAGTTAGTGTCAAAGTGAAGAAGCTGGATAATAGGAACAAATTCTGAATCTCGTAATAAATATGAACATGCCCTCTCCATAGAAAGAAAATACCATATATTTTTAAATATTGATATAAAATCAAGAAAAATAAGAGCTCCCATAATCTGTTATTCACTTTGTAATTTAAGCTTTTGAGGTCAGGTAAGTGAGCCAACATGTAATTCTACAGGCACCAACTTTATCTCTTTTTTCAGCATTTACATTAAGAAATCAGGCTGGCATATAGCATAGTGATTCCAGAGCCTTCCCAACAAGCACATGATCCCAAGTTCGATCCCTAGTAGCAAAATTATATATATCATCATGTACAGCCTGCAAAGAACTTTAACTTCCACTGACACATTTCTTACTTCTTAAAACCCCATGAAGGAGATATTTCACATTTTTTTACATGCACTGAGAAACTAAGTCATATAAGGTGAAACAGTTCTTGTTCTATATTAGACAGCATGGAAGTGGTAGGGTTCATAGAGAAGTAATAATAATTTTTGAGGTTTTCTTTTTAAGAACAGAAGTACTTTAAATATGTAGGTAAACAAATTCTGCCCACTTGCCCTTAAAATGGGAAATTCCTTCTAATTAGCCAACCAACACTAACTGGGCAAGTATGTTCAGGGACAGACACTTAGAATAAATGGCTCACTTACTGGGACCCCTGCTATCTTCTGCCCAAGTGTTCCTTAGAGAGATGTACCTGTCTGCAGGGAAGGGGCTGGATTTGTGACAACTAGAAGAAACAGACAGCATGAATGGGGCTCAGCGCCCCACTAGGGGCCGGCCAGTCCCACAGGAGAGCCAACTTAGAGCACAGTTCTTTGGCAGCCAGGCAATGCTAGAGCACAAGAAGCTTGGCTCTCACCCAACACATCCCTGGCAGAAAACTCTCTGAGAAAAAGAGGGGAGGAATTCAAAGCTGAATCCAAATCAAGTTGCCAGAGCCCTTCAGCTGAGATGTGGGAGGTCCTGGGAAGGAGACCAGGGACTTTAATATCAAAAGGAAAATTGGCTGCAGGGAATGATAGAACTATTGCAAATGAAACTGAAGGAATCTTAGCTTGGGCCCAATATACTGGCAAGAAATCTCCTCCCCACAGTGACTTGCTGACAGCAAAAATGGAGGCAAACAGGTACAGACCACCAAAGAGCCAAACATTTAATAAACTCGACCAAGGATAATAATATCTATTTTGTATGGCTGTCATTTGATAGTTTGTTTCGGTAGGCCTATCTCAAGTTCATGCAATCAACATTAGATGGATATTTAATGAGTGTTCTTATCAAGCCTCAGGAATAAACTCACCTCTCCAGTAACAGTTCCACACAATTTACTCTGTGCACTGTTCTTCCCCATGCTATGACTCCACCTCACTCCAGTGTAGACCTATCTCCATGCTATTTATCTCCCTCAATCATGTGATTATTATATAAAGAAGCCTTGATCATTGATATCAGTAATCTTCCATGAAAAGATCTTCAGTACTGAGCTTCTCATATATACTATTATAGTGGGCATCTGAAAAAGGAAATTGTTCTTTTCCTCCTTGTAATGAAATAATGGCATCATTGGGAATTCTTCCACTCATGGATTTACAAATAATACAATTATTTCAAGATAGTGTTGACATGCATAGACTTCACTCCATTTGATATTTAATCATGTTAATGTTTGCACAATATTTACTAAATGCTTTCTTATGCATGCCTTTTTTAATATCCATTAACTTTTGTGTTTTCCTAAATATTCCCAGACATTAAATATATATAGGTTTTGTTTCTCTTAATGCTTCAGGATGCACAATACCTAGAAGAAGCTTAGTAGGGATTTATTATGTGTCACTGTAGGATTTTTTTCTAATTCACTTAATATTTAATGACTAGTTCTTATCTGGAATGTACAAAGAGAAGCACTGTGATAAAGGCTTTAATCATGTGGAAAAATTTATAGGAAATTGCAATCCCTACTAGATATAATAGTCAAGACTCACCTTCCCTTGAGAGTCTTCTTTAAGAATATTTGATGCTCCCTTTTGAAAGATAAAGAGATGATAGACAGATAGATAGATAGATAGATAGATAGATAGATACAGATTATGAATAGATAGATAATAGGCATATCTGATGCACTTCTTACAGTATCTAGCACATATTGCTAATTATTTTTTCAGATGATTGACACTTCATATTCATGTTCTATTCTGTATGCTTAATTTAATTAATCCTTTAGCCTTCTACCTAGCTGCTTTTTGATGCCCAAGTCACTTTTCTTTTTCACTTTCCCCTCTACAGGTATAAGCATTAGAATAAAAACATGCTAGTTTGCTTTCACACGTCTAAGCTAAGGCACATCCAAGCTGCTTATATAATGCTTATTTTAATGTGCTTTATTAAATTGTTTACATCTTTTAAGAAACTTATGTTTTTGAGCAAACAGTGTTAGTGGGTCAGTGGTGCTTTTAACCTCTGTTAGAGTCTGGAATTCTCAATAAAAGAAGAGGCTATGATGTAGAAGCTCTTTTGTCACTATTTCATTTCCATCTATGTTATGTTTGTAGATCATTTAAAAGTATAGATTTATGTGGGTCAGCAGTGCTTGTGTTTTCTTCTGAAACAAAGTGAACGGAATTCCCACGAATTATCACAGCCAAAAACTGAGAGTATTCGTTGTATTCAAAACCCTCATGTGTTGGTAACTAATGATAAAGAAGTATGACACTGGGAGGTGGCATTTGTCGACATTGCATCCGCTCCGTGGTTGAAGCTTCCTGGACTCCAGGCCCATGCTGGAAGAGCACCACGGCACTGAGTATAACAGAGCATAGAGCCGGAGAAGTGGCACCTCTCGCCACCACAGGGAAGGAAGGACAGAGTCTGACTTTCGACATGAAAACTGCAGAAGCACTTCCAGGGACTCTGTATTGGTAAGCAGGTGGACCTGTTAGAATGTCAGACAGTCCCATTGCAGCTGCACAAGGCCAGCAGCTTACTGGCCTCCAGGCTGACTGCACCAGTGAGCCCAGAGACTGTATTAGTGAGCAGGCAGGCTGATTGGAACCTCAGGCAGTGCCATTGTACCAGTGCAGGTGCCAAAGCCTTCCTTCTTCTAAGCAGATGGGAGAAGGTGTTCTGATCGTATTGTTTGAGAGCCTCATATGGTGAGCCAGAACTAGGGGTTTGTATTTATGTCCCAATACAGACTGTGAAGAACAACTGAGGAAACACTGATATTCTGAGGTTCCTAAATATTAGGAGGAAAGAGACTTACAACAAACATTGGCAGAAAACAGGCCAGGTATAAAGCCAAAAGCAACAGCAATGACAAAAACTCAGAGATGAAGAAACACTCAAAGTCTCAGATACAAAGATCTTCACCTCAAGGTAACGCAGGGGAAGGGAAATAGAGAAGTTTGAAGCCCAGTCTCCAGTGTCCTCAGAAATGGTAACCAAAGCAGATCTAGTAAAATGGAAATCACAACTGGCAAAAGAATACAGAGAATTATCAAAATGATTATACAGCCTGACCAAGTTGAATTCATCCCAGGGATGCAAGGATGGTTCAACATACATAAATCAATAAATGTTATACACTATATTAATATACTCAACTACAAAAACTATATGGTCACCTCAATTGATGCAGAGAAAGACTATGACAAACCACAACACCCATTTATGTACAAAATCCTACAGAAGATCGAAATAGATGGTCTGTATTTCAAACTAATAAAAGCTGTCTATGAGAAATCATCAGCCAGCATCATACTAAATGGTCAAAAATTGAAACCTTTCACACTAAGATCAAGAACAAGACAAGGATGCTCTCTCTCACCACTTCTGTTCAATATAGTTCTGGAAATATTAGCCATAGCAATTAGGCAAGAGAAAGAAATAAAAGCAATAAAGATAGGAAAAGAAGAAGTTAAACTGTCATTATTTGCTGATGACATGATACTCTATCTAGAGGATCCTAAAAACTCAATTAAAAAACTACTGGACCTAATTGCCAAATTTAGCCATGTAGCTGGTTACAAGGTCAACGTTCAAAAATCAATAGACTTTGTATGCAAAAACAGTAGACACACTGAGATAGAAATTCTGGAATCAGTCCCTTTCACAGTAGCAACCAAAAAATAAAATATCTAATAATCAGTCTAACTAAAGAGGTGAAAGACCTCTACCCTGAAAACTACAGCACTCTGAAAAAGGAGATAGAAGATGATATCAAAAAATGGAAAGACACCTTGCTCCTGGGTTGGAAAAACCAATATCATCAAAATTACTATACTCCCAAAACTGCTATACAGATTCAATGCAATCCCGATTGAAATCCCAACAGCATATTTCACAGATCTAGAGAAAAAAATCCAAACTTTCATCTGGAACCACAAAAGACCTAGAATAGCCAAAGCAATTCTAAGCAACAGGGACAGGGTGGGGGATATTACTACTCCAATCCTGAAACTGTATCATAAAGCCACCGTGATTAAAAAAAAAAAAATACTGCACGGTACTGGCAAATAACAGACCTGAGGATCAATGGAGTAGACTAGACGATCCAGAAACTACTCCAGATACACTGAGCCACCTCACCTTTGACAAAGAGGCCAAAAATCCTCAGTGGAGGAAAGATAGCCTCTTTAACAAACGATACTGGAA
Source organism: Petromus typicus (assembly GCA_004026965.1). NCBI lineage: Eukaryota > Metazoa > Chordata > Mammalia > Rodentia > Petromuridae > Petromus > Petromus typicus. The sequence goes on along the minus strand of PVIR01012921.1, from coordinate 889 downwards.
AAACTGGGCTTTAACTTGCAAAGACTAAAACTAGACCTAGCTCTTTCACTGTGTACCAAGGTAAAATCAAAGTGGACGAGAGACCTAAATATTAAAACAGACACTCTAAACCTGATGCAGATCGCGTTAGGTAAAACTATCAAAGACATTGACTTAGAGAAAGACTTCTTGAACAAAACCTCTATAGCACAGGAATTGGCAGAAAAAAATCAGCAAATGGGACCTCATTCTTTTAAAAAACTTATACACAGAAAAGGAAACCACCAACAGAGCAAAAAGGCAACCAACAACGTGGGTAAAAATCCTTACCAGACAAAGGGTTACTATTTAGAATATATAAACAGCTTTAAAAAATCAGCCCATCCAAATTTAAAGACCCAGTTCAAAAATGGACATCTGAAATGAACAGATTTTTCAGAGGAAGAAGTAAGAGCAGATAAGAAGCATATGAAGAAATGCTCAACATCATTAGTCATTCGAGGATGCAGATGAAAACAACACTGAGATTTCATCTCGCTCCACATAGAATGGCTGCCATTTCAGAATTAGCCAGGAATAAATGTTGGTGACGCTGTGGAGAAGAAGGAACCCTTCTCCATTGTTGGTGGGACTGTAGACTCATACAACCCCTGTGGAGATCAGTTTGGAGATTCCTCAAAAAGCTAGGATTAGAGGTCCCATTTGACCTGGCCATTGCCCTGCTAGGTATATACACACAAGAATTAAAAGACTCATATCGCAGTGACAAATGTGCACCCACGATTTGTGATTGCTAAATCTTCGAAACAACCCAAGTGTCCATCAACTGGAGACTGGATAAAAAATCTGTGGTTCAGGCTGGGGAGTTAGCTCAGCGGTTCCGGCGCCTGTCTTGCAAGCGCAAGGGCCC
>PVIR01012920.1:22856-43692 GCA_004026965.1 Petromus typicus | reverse complement strand
AAAAAAAAAAAGAGTAGGAAATATTAAGAGAGATAGCTAGCTTTTTTTTTTTGAGACATGGTCTCACTTTGTAGCTCAGGCTGGCCTAGAGCTCACCACATAGCCTAGGGCCTTGGGCATCTCACAGCAATCCTCCTGGCTCTGCCTCCCAAGTGCTAGAATTACAGGCGTGAGCCACTCCGCCCAGTGAGAGAAAGCTAGCCCTTGAGAGAGGACCCGAGAAAATGGGTTGCCAGTGAGCCAACTTCTCAAAGGAAATTTTATAGAGCAAAATCATGAGGTGGGTAAAAAATTGAGGTAGATATAATGTGGGTCAAAACTATGATCAAACAATAAGACAAAAAATATAGCTGTTTAGATAACAATGATCTGATGGGGAAGCAGGTCACATAGCAAGTGTACATGGAAAGAACCAGGACCTTCACTAGAACAGGTGAGCACAATTCCCAGTCCACTGCTCATCCATCAGGGAGGCAGGGGGGCCTCTCTGCATCGCTGTAATGTGTTCTCATCTTCTGTACTGACTCCCTTGAGGGCCCAGCCTGCAATATTTTGACCTAACTTAGCTGCACATAATACAGTCACCTGTTTTAGACCTGTTTCTGAACATTGATGTACCGGAGATCAAACTGTCAGTGCATGAGTCTTTGGGGACACCTTGTATTTAAACCACAGCAGACCCCCATCATCTACACAGAGCTGTTGAAGAAGTAGCTGTCCTTGCAGTGGGTGTGACAGTCAGCTTTCTGAGACATGACCAGCCAAGGGCTGTGGAAGCAGGGACAGCCATCTGTGGAAGATCCAGAGAACATTAGGGATGAACAAAACTTATGTAACAAGGTAGAAGCAAAGTTTTAGAAATAAGGTAAAACTATTATGTTCGGTGAAAACAGTTCTCTGCCATAAGGGTGATCAGAAATTTCAATGGCAGCGAAAAGTAAAAATTCATGTGTTTCTGCCACTGAGTGAACTGAGTGAAGGGGCCAGTGAATATGACCTGGTGGCAGGATTGGAAATCATTCCCCAACTCTCCTAGTGAGATGCCTGCTGGCACATGAATTCACCCACTGCAGAAGTGGAACAACTAACGTACCCAGATCAAGCCACATAACAAACCCATTAACAAACAGCTAAGTCTGTTAAACATTCTAGCAAGACTTTTTTTTTCCTTAAAATTAACTTTCTAAAATATTAAATAAGGGCTGGGGATTTGGCTCAAGTGGTAGGTACCACACCTACCTAGCAAGCACAAGGCCCTGAGTTCGATCCCTGGTGCTGCACAAAAAAGAAAAAGAAAGAATATTAAATGAGTCATATAAATACATATTATTAACCTTAGAATATTTTAAGATGATGAACAGATACAACACTCAATCAGTTTGAAATTTATTATTTAAAGTTCTTTGTTGTTGCAGTTTTGATTTTGGTTTTGGATTTTTTGTGACAGGGCCTATATAGTCCAGATAGGCCTCTAACTCTCAGTAATCCTCCTGCCTCAGCCTCTTGAGTGCTGGCATTACTGGTATATTCCACCACGCCAAGTTTTAAACTCATTTTTAACTTGGGCCAATACTTTGGTGATAGATTGCATTTTAAGATATTTACTGTCCCTCTAAAATAATTACTTTGAAACTTCTTAAAAGACAGAATATCTTTTGATCTTATCACTGTTTTATAGATATATGTATATATACATAGACATATAGATTCTAATACATTATCATAAATTGTGCAGGGGCCATACTAATCTTCTCTGTATCATTCCAATTTTAGTATATGTGCTGCTGAAGCGAGCACTACATTATCATAAATTGTAAAAAGCAAAGAATTCATGAATTTATACTTAGCAAATGTTCTTAGTATTTTAATCATGAATAACTCAGATGTCTTACTTACATATCCATTAAACTTTTAACAATTACCTCTACGTTGTCTAAAAGATGTAAAACATCTGGTAAACACAAGCTAATGTCCCCAAACAGTTTTGTTTTCTTTTGCAGTGGAAAAATAGCTCTCAAAAGTTGTGATTAGTAGCTGAAAATTGCAGTTACACTTGCTACTGAAGCCAGAAGACAGAGCACAGGTCCAGAAGAGTTAACCTGAAGTAAACTCAAAGTCAGGGCTTAGGTGAGTTCATATACCTGGGGGCCTGGAATAATTAATTTAAGCAAACTGAGTATGAGTGGCCTAATGGAATACAAAGGACAAAGAACAGGCCCCTAAACAAGCAGCGGCCCGGGAGGAAATGAAATGGAAATGAAACAGCTTGCTTTGTGGACATCAAAGGCCAACCTGCAACCCCAGGCACCCTGCTTTCTGTCATGTTCACCTATTCAAACACTGTATAAAAGGCAGTGGGCCTAAACACTGTCGTGTCAGCCTATGGGGCAAGTGGGACCTCTCCCTTTTATTCCTTCTGTTAAACACATACTGGGTTGTTCCCCAGTGCTTGCTGTTTGCTGCTCTGATCTTCTTGCCCTAAGACAAGGCCCCATAGCACAGCACAGAAGGGAGCCGGTTACACTACCACAGAAAATTTTTTGAAAATATTTGACAGGTTTTCTGGGGCTTTGTTACATTGACCCCAGTGGATTATTTTTAAACCAAATTCTCATGTCACCAAAAAGCAAACTACTCTGGATAATTAGGATGACCATATATGAATTTACTTGAAGACTTTAAAACTGTGGAAATGACAAAGCTTGGAAGACTTAGAATGACCCACCTAAAAGGAGAGATACATACCCTGTATCAGAGCCTCCTGGCTTAATAATTCCAGGGTGGAAGAGATTATTCCCCATGGAAATGTGGACCCAGCTTTTTCAAGAAATTAGGAGAATGGATAGCAAGGCTGGACAGTGTTTCCTTAGGTACAGGTTAATGCATAAGACAAAACTGTCCATTCCTTCTCATAGACTTAGCCCTCAAGTGGACTGTTATCAGGTAATTTCTAAGAAAGGTTTTAATTGCTTCCACTTCTCTATGTAGTAAGTCACTGGGGATGTCAACTCTCTCTGATACAACTTCTGCCCCGTAGAATAATCAACGAGAGACTGTCAGTCTCTCTAAACCACTCTCCTTTAAGAAAAGTCTTGAGAACATTTTAGAACAAATCTATCTTGAAACTGAAGAATGACAGAAGAAATAAAAAGAGGAAAGGAGGCAAGTAATCATAGTAAACAACAGTACTTTTAAGAAGATTGTAGCTTCCAGGACCAGCCAAAGTTACCCAGGCAATTCATTTCAGCATTCCTTCGCTTAAATTTAAGCTTCTTCCCTACCAGACCTGTTACACGCAAAATTCCTCAGGAATACTAGCAGTCCATAACCTGGTTTAGCTGACAAAGTAAGGAGCAGGTTGAATGTACCTAGAGAATGTTTAAATTACCTATCCCCCTTCCAAATACCCATACCTGTACAATGGATAGTGCAATTCTGAGGAGTGGGCCTTCTCTCTCAAGGCTTTGCACTCCTTCAAGAGAAGCATAAATGGGCCCAACTACAACCTGTAACATGCCTCATTTCTCTGAGCACCTATATTTCTTTCTTGAGTGCATTCCAAGTCTGTCTACTAAACTCTTCCCATGCCTCTGATACATCCTGAAAATTCTCTTTCTGAAATAGACATCAGCAAACCTCCTACAAAAGGGTAGATTAAGTTCATTAATTCAGCTTCAGGAGCCTCTCAGATCCATCCCAGTGAAAAAAATGGATGTAGTCATTGTTGGGAACCATCCTGTTTGGGAATTGCAAGGTCAAAATTGACCAGGCCTTCCTGCCTGCAGACAGACTTTGGACTTGACTCTTGTCTTCACCCCTGGTAGCAACAGGGACTCAATGGTCCCACATGCTGTGATGTTCCAGGGCAGAACTGCACTGGATCTGTCTAACTTCTCAAGGACATGACATAGAGAACACCAGAGGAATGGGAAATAGGCAGACATGAACCTCTACCTGCTACTCATTCAAAGCATTTCTATCCTCTCCCATGGATTTATATGCCATTCTTTTTTCTAAGCTATCACTCCTTTAACCAATGTCTAGCAATGTACAGCCTCTTAGTGCTACAGTTAGAAACAGTGGAGCTGTGGGAGTCACTCTCTTCCCTCTTTTTTCTCCTCTGGTTTTTATGAAACAGGGTTGCACTATGTAGCTCAGGCTGGCCTTGAACTCATGGCCTCAGCCTGCCAACAGTGGGATTACTGGTGCGTTTCATCACACCTGGCCTCTTCCCTCCATTTAACTCTAGACAGTTCTCTAAGGTCATCCCTGCTTCCATTGTGCTAAGACAGGTAGAAAATAAAGTAACAAAATCTCAGGAGATGACTGATGCTCCAGCAGGAGCACATGTGTGTTAGGGAGTCCTAGGCTGACCTCTGGTCATTTTTAACCCTCCTTCTACCTCGTAACAGGTTCATCAATAAGCACTGCATATCAGAAATATAATTAAGATTGGAGTGAATCCTGGAACAAGCATGTGTGCTGAGAGCACTTACGATGACTCTGCATCTTGTCAATCATGCCCATTAATTACATGTAGAAATTCAGTGGGAGGCACCTACAGCAAAAGTGCCTGGTCTTTAAATTGCAAAGCCTGATTTATCTGCCCCTTTCTTTTGTTGTTGCTGTTGCTACTTCTGTGTGCTTCAACCTGTGTGCAGTGTGTCAGGCCTACCTGCAATCAACAGGAAAAAATAAACAGGCTGCTTTTAGCAAATACCAGCAACATCTCAGTAAGTAAAGCAAATGGTCTTAAAAATGTGGCTTACAGCCCCAGTCACTGAAAAGTCCAATAATTGTATACGTCACTGTCCCTGAGCAGACTGTCCTTGGGCATCTAAGTCATAAATATTCCATCCCAGATTCTTTAGTCCCGTCAATACCTATATAAACCTAATTCCTTTTCCAGTTAATTGCTAATATCTCTCTCCGCTGGTGTTAGCATATCCTTTCACAGATGAAATCCCCTCCTGCTAGCTGCCACTATCTCTTTCCCAATCTACAGATTGATGTGATAAACTTGGCCTTTCCCAACTAGCGGCTACACTCTCTTGATTTTAGTCTCTGTTCACTGCAATAAACTTTTCTTTTTCTCACAACAAAGAGAAAAAGATTTTTACAAGTGGAGTCTTTATAACACCCCTGTACCTTTTTCTATGTTCTACTTATGGTGGTAATGGACTTGCCCTGAGCAAAACTTCTTGTAATCTTTAATCAATGTACCTGCTTATCACTTTAAAGTGGGTATACAAAATTATCTTTCAAAATTGCTGGAGAAATAAGATTCTGCCATGATAAAGAAAACCTAAAGGAATTCATCACCAGCAAACCAGCACTCCAAGAAGTTCTGAAGAATATTTGAAAAAGATGATGAAGACAACAATTCCATGAATTCTAATATAATGAATCTACCAGGCAAGACGTGCAATTAAACAGAGAGGAAAGGGAAGGGAAAACAATGACAAGGATAAGTCAATATATATCAGTTACAACCATCAATGTAAATGGTCTCAATTCACAAATTAAAAGAAATAGATTGGCAGAATGGATTAATAAACAAGATCCAAAAACACATTGCGTATAAGAAACACATTCAGAAAGAGATTCATAGACTGAAAGGGAACAGAAAACAATACTCCATGTGACAGGATACCTGAAAAAAGCAGGGGTAACTATTCTACTGTGAGTATGTTTGTTTGTTTTTCTGGTACCAGGGAATGAATTTAGAACTCTACACTTAAAAGGAAGGCTTGGTGCCACTGAGCTAAATCCCTGGCTCAGCTGACAAGGTGGATTTTTCTTTTAGTACTGGGTATCAAACTCAGGACCTTGCATTTTCTAGGCAGGCATGGCAACACTGAGCTGAATCTCTAGCCCCAAAGTGGATTTCAAGACAGGATTACATTTAAACAGTCTAAAAAGTTAGACTGTATATCTGATTCATTTCACAAGCAACAATGAAATAATCTGTATTAATAGGAGCATCATGCTATTAAGAGTCTCTTGGATGAGGAAAAAACAAATTTGGATTCTTATTCATAGTGCAGTACTGAAAGAACATTAATGTGTTTAAAGTTCCTTAGAGGAACAGAATGATATAATTATGGAAAGAGGTTTGGTAGACTTACAGGGTCAGAGGCCAGATAGTCCACAATGGTGACATGAGTGCTGACAGCCAGAGAATTCAGTAGCTGCTAAGTCCAAACAGCTGGAAAGAAAGATCAAGGGTAAAGTGCCAGTGTGAGTCTGAAGGCCTACAAGCTCCCCTGCTGGTCATGCGTATGAGTCTGCATTGAAAGGCTGAAGAAACTGCAGTCTGATAACCTGATAACTGCAGAGGATGGATACAGAAAATGCACCCACTAAAGCAGAATGCAGCCTCTTTCTGTTTGATTTCATCCAGACTACCAGTCTAGTAGACAGTACCACATATAGTTGGGGTGGGTCTTCCACCTCAGCTTGCTGGCCTACATGCCAGTCAGCTTTAGAGATCTCCCACAGGGACACCTAGAAGTGTGTTTTACTAATTTATAAGTTTTTTAATCCAGTCAAATTGCCACCACACAATTAAATTTCCTCATCTGTAAAATGAGAAAGATGAATTGGTCCTTTCTAAGATTTAAAATGTTTCCAGATTCTTTATATCCACATGAAATAGGTTAAAAAGTGACAAATAATATCCAGTCCCTCCATTTAAGTGCTCTGACCCCTCCTAAACTAGCTGGTTGGGGAACTTTAACTTTCCTAACTGTGTGTGCTACTTTACTATTTATACTCTTCCTCAAAAATTTACTCGAATCTTGGTCTTTTTTTCACTGTAGCCATAGAAGACTTTAAGAAACTAGTCATTAAAAAAATAGGGATTAGACATCTTAAAAAAAATCTGTTTGAAGATAAACATATAAATTAACTTTTTGGATATATCTCACACCTAATAAAATAAATTGAATTATGAATTTCCATGTGAGTCATACAATCTTAGAAAAATTACTTAAAATGTCAGTTTTTCATCTATTAATTTAGAAATTTGAAGTAGGTAGTTTGAGTTTTCTACTTCAGTAGGAGGAAACAGGATCAATGTTAAGTAATGAATTCATGTCAATGATTTGTACATAAACTATGGCAACACAGACAATAGTTAAGGTGAAGGTTGGAGGCGGGGGAGTAAGAGAAGTATACTCTGCTGTGTACGGTGTAGTTTTACAGCTTTAAAAAGAAAGCAAGACATCTGTATTAACACAGAAAACACAGTGATTGCTATTTTCATTGACATTTTTAAAGGTAGAGAAATTAGTTTTTTAATATGAAGCTCAAGGACTGGAGATGTAGCTCAGTGGTTGCAGCACCTGTCTTGCAAGTGCAAGGGCCAGGGTTCGAGCCCCGGTAACCACATACAACAGCGCCGGGCATGGAGACTCACACCCACCAGCAATCAGAACCATGTATCACAATGCTGGGCATGCTGGCACACGCCTGTAATCTTAGGATTGCTGTGAGTTTAAGGCTGAGCTCGGGGCCAGCCAAAACCCTGTCTCTTTCTGCCCTTTTATTCTCATCAGGCCACTGGGATTAAGGTGATGCCAAACCAGTCAGTGGACTGATTTACTAATCACACACCCGTCCCAGCATCACATACTTTAGATTCAGCCACCTCTGAAATAGCTTCACCAATGACCACAGGAGATTTTGAGGGCACATCTAGTCACAAACCACCACAATGATACTACTAATAGTTTTTTAGTATATTTCTAAATAATTATACCTAGTTGGTTTACTCTCCAGAGCCTATAACAGCCTATTGCATAAATATATTTTCTGAGGAAAATAGTAATTGACTATATTTCAAAGCAGTGGTAGTGAATCTACAGCACACATGCCACAGCCAGCTGTTTGTTATCATTGGAAGTGCTAAAAGTTCACCAACAATGATCTAAAGAATGAAAAGTTCTCCTTATCAAGAAGAGGTAAAGAGTATTAATGAGATTAAGGACAGTCCCAGTTTTATCACTTTTCAAGAAAGACCAATAATGACAAGTAGTTGGGTACGTGTTTCCCTTAATCAATTAACAAAAACCTCTAATTACAGTTAGGACAAATGTCAATCTGAGTGAAATGAAATCTGAACACTGTACTAAATGATAAAACACACTGGTCTTCCCTGAGATGGTGTGAAAAGTTTCTATTTACTTTTGAAATAATTAAAATAGAGTATCATTATATTTCAGTGCTAAACGATAAGACTAATTATTTAGTGTGAGATCTGGAGACCAGAAGTGGAGCCATTACTATTGCTTTCTTTATACAAGCACCCTGGTAACTCGCACCTATAACACATCTGTTGGTTCACCTTTCTGACACTGGGCAGCATTTGTGGCACTTTTCGTTGGAACTTTCTGCTGTTTCCTTAGCTGTGCATTTAGCATCACATTCCCAAAAGCCAGCAGCAAAAAGCATCAGGGTGTCACACCAGGAGGATGGAGATTGAAGAAGCACCATGGGTCTTAATCCATCTCACCTTTGCTCCCCTTTTACATCCGTCTTTCCTCTGTTTCAACAAGGGTAGAAAACTTGCTGAATTGGTGCACATTTTAATAGAATTGAGGTTCAATCTGCAAAATGAAACTGAAACATGCCGAAAATGAGGAGAATTTTCTTTTATATATAGATATATATACATATAAAAGTAAAGCAGTAAAATAGTACAAGAGCAATTCGAGAATATAATTACCACTCCAGCAAAATAACATGGAGGGTTCCAGCATTGAGAGCGATGTGTAGCTTGTCCTCTCTAAGGTGATCCGTTGCAGCGCAGAGCAGCTTCCCTGCTTCTCTGTCCCTTCAGTGTAGATTACCTCTCTGAACAAAAGCAGCTCCCTGCTAGGAGCTTTTTTCCTGGTTCACACCCGGATTCTATGAAAGCGGACCAGCCCCTCCCAGAAGTCCGTATATGACCATTTGCGCCGTGAATTCTTTTTTTTTTTTTTTTTTTCCGCCGTGAATTCTTACATGGAGGGCTCAATTCCATATGAGAGCAAAGGGCATTTAGCACTTTCAAGGAGACCTGGTTCTTCTAGGCTAACACTCCCTTCCCACACCTGCACAGGGCCACAAGCTCTTTAGATCACATTAACCCTTACACCTTCGCACCCACCTACCATATGCACTTCAAGCTGCAGCATTAGATGCAGCAGGCAGAGACTGCTCACCACCTCCAACAACTGTATAATGTTAGACATCTATAAGCAAACCAGTACACACACTTACACACATTCACACACAAGCCTACAAAGATCCTGAAAACTTTGCTTCTCCATGATTCCTTTTTACTGCCAAGTAGATTTCCATTGTATGAATGTATAACTTATTTACCCATCCAGAAATTGATAGACATTTAATTGTTTTCAGTTTGGAACCATTAATAAAGCTTTTATGAACATTTGCATCCAGGTCTTTGTGTGGATACATTTTAAAACATGAGTACTTATGAATATAAGAGGAAATAGCTGAAATAACTCTGATTGCCACTGGAGATAGAAAAGGATACAAAGGAAATCTGATCATGTTTTGCATTTCATGTGTTTGTTATCATAAGTTTAAAAATATCCACCAGTTGTACATTCAAAAAGGATAGATTTTATTGTGAATTACTTATCATTTTAAAGAAGTATACAATAACACAATGGACAGACCATGTCAATTTATAATCTACTGTCAAGTTTTATTCATCTTTTTTCTTACAGTTTCATTCAAAATGTACTTCAAAGGTAACTCATGCATACAGTTAGGCACTCTATAAATATTTTTATAATTAGATATTGTTTTTATAATGACTAAAAATCCTGATGTAAAATCCCAGTTGAAATTGGGAAATGCATAATCCCATTGTAGACAAAATATATAACTTTACAATAAACATTTTTGTAAGAATTCGCCCAAAAGAGAAAACACTAAAAATTTAGAAATTAAAAAATAAAAATTAAAAAGCAAGACTAAACATAATATTAACATATCACTGGATCAGTGATGCTTACAGACCATGGGCTACCTGCACCCTATGGCCTTAAGACCATCTGACATTCAGTTAAGAAGACAATTATATACCTAATTTCTTCTTAACTGGAAATAGTGCAAGAATATATAAACAATAGTGAAAAAATTTAGGTACATCTCTTATATGGAAACAGAAAAAAAATTAAATGTATATTTTATTTTCAAATTTAAAAAGAACCATGTTCTTCATCTTAAGCAACAAGAAAGATTCACAAATAAGCATAAAGTCACTTTTATAGGTGCTATGCTAAGTTCTATGGAAAATATTTTGGGAGATAAGTTCAAGAACCTTAATTCCAATATAGTGGGCTTTCAATGTTTTCCAAAACTAGAATAAGCTGTGACTACTCATGATAAAGAAGCATCTTCTATTTTTATAATTACAAATATTCACTCCAGCTTGTAAATATGCAAACTCATAAACAAATATTCTGTGGCTATAAAATAAAGACATTAATGTCTACATTTTTCCAAAACTGTATAATTCTATAAAAATTGAAATATATGGGCTACACCAACATATGGAAATATACATGTATATAAAATACTGTTAAGTGAAAAAAATTTAAAATATAAAATGATTATAACCATGGAAAAGTATATTACAATAACAAAAAGCAAAGTGAATTTACATTGAGAGACATAGATTCAAATATTCATTAGACCTTTCTCTTTGTTGCTTAAGATTATAACAAAATAAGGAAGAAAAAGTAGATTGTGATTTTTAGATAAAATTATACTCATGAACAGTAAGGACTGGATTTTATTTGAAGTCCTAAAACAGATTTTTAAAAACATGACTGTATGTCTCAAGTGTATCCTATGGTCAGAAGACCAGCCCACATTTGTTGTTTTCATTTTATAAAATCTCCTAGACAATGTATACATTTATAACTATTCCTCTTTTTTTTTTTTTTTTTTTTGAGACAGGGTCTCACTTTGTAGTTCAGGCTGGCCCTGAGCTCAGCCTCCAACTCACATCACAGCAATCCTCCTGCCTCTGCCTCCCAAGTGTTGGGATTACAGGCGTGAGCCACCATGCCCGGCACTGTGGTATGTGGTACTGATTGCTGCTGGGTGTGGGTCTCCACACCCAGTATTGTATGTGGTTACTGGGGAATCGAACCCGGGGCCCTTGTGCTTGCAAGACAGGTGCCAGAACCACTGAGCTAAATCCCCGGCCCCCAACTGTTCCTCTTTAACAGCATTAAAAAAAGAACATTTCAAAGCACTGTCCAGGGGCAGGAGATTTAACTCAAGTGGTACTGTGCCTACCTTGGAAGCACAAGGGCCAGAGTTTAATCCCCAGTACCGGAAAAAAAAAAAAAATCAAAGCACTGTCCAATTAAGAAAACAAAACAGCATGCTAACAAAAAAAATATCTGATTTGCTCTTCCAAAAGGTCATTGACAAGTTTTAAAAAACTAATTCTATGTACATATTTTACATTACATTTTTGTTATAAATATTTTAAAGAATGGCTTTTACATAATTGTTTATTTCAATATATATATACTAGTGGTTCAATTGCAAGTTATGCAAATATAGTCTTTCAGATTAACTACTGAAAATTATTTTCTATAAGATTTAGAAAATGGTTAATTTCTTGGGTAAAACATAGCATATTTAGAAGTCCGAAAGCCAAGCAAATCCCTTACTTCATTTCGGAATTTTGACAAATCTTGGCGTAGTTCGTTTAGATTTTCCACAGTTGCCTGATCTGTACTTTGCATCTTCTGTCTCATGGAAGTCAAGTAACGATGCACTAAGCAGCACATTACTTTTTGATAGTTTTCATCTCTCTTTTGTTTCAAATTTCTCCATTCCTTCAAAACAATAATATGATACAACAATATGCAGAAACTATATTTTTCTTTCCTTTCCCCCAATGCTTAGGATCAAAGCTAGGGCTTTGTGCACGCTAGGCAAGCAATCTACAGTATGCTACAACCTTGTCGCAGAAACAATATTTAAGTGAGGTAGATTTAAAAAATATTCACAGGGGCTGGGGATTTAGCTCAGTGGTTCTGGCGCCTGTCTTGCAAGTGCAAGGACCTGGGTTCAATCCCCCGGCTCAGGGCCAGCCTGAACTACAAAGCGAAATCTTGTCTCAAAAAAAAAAAAAAAAATTCACAGATACAAACACATCTTTCAATGCTTTATTAATGGTAATTTTGCCACAATGTGACACAAATAATATTTAATACTTATTTTAGATAGCCTGCATATTTGTTTTATACAGTCTCCTTTTAGCTTATAGTAGCACTTAACAAACCATGACCCATAGGGCAATATGGCCCACTTTCTATTTTTCTGGAATAGCCTGCTAGCTAAAGATACTTTTTGCAGATAAACATTTGCAATGAATTTGATGACAGGCAACTGTCTAATTTTAAGTTCTAATTAAACAAAACTTTATCCTTATTACAAGGAATTCTATTCTTTTGATTAGTTGACTTGTCTCACAAAAATAATGAGACAATTCCTATCTTGTTTTATTTTCAATTTCATCAATAAAGTTTTGTAAAACTTTTTCTTCTCTTTGTCTTTATTACCACTCACATAGTATTTCCATTTTCTCCTGACCTGAGAAGTGTGTAATATTTACTCTCTGTTTTTTTTTTTTTTTTTAACAAGAAAAGCCTACCAACCCCTGAATTACAAGCAACATGAACTGAATTACGGATGTATTGAATAATTTTCAACAACAGTAATTACAAAAGAGCTGATTCAAGTAGTTAAGGAGGGGCAGGGTCTTGCTATGCAGGTCAGACTGGCCTTGAACTCACTATGTAATTCAGGATGGCTTTGGACTTGGCATGATCTGCTGCCTCAGCTTCCCAAGTGCTGGAATTATAGGCATATGCCACCATGCCCAGCTAAGAAGTCATATTTTATCTACAGTGAAAGAACAAATATTGTGAAATATCTTCCATGTTTTCAAACTATGAGATTCCATAAACCAGGGAAATTTGAAAACTACAAGTTTTGGTTCTCTCATTCTCAAATATTTATTGAATCTTTTCTTTACATCAGATACTCTGCCATGCATCAGGGATAAACACTGGAAAAAACATATCAGTTATAGCCCTTAAGGAATTTACATATTTATGCTTGATGAAATGAGTTGCTAAAACTTCTATGATGCAACTGAAACTTCCACTTTCTTACCTTTAAACTATTTTGCCGTTTAACTTTGCCTTTTGAAGTATGAGAGCAAATCCATTTACTGAGGCTACTAATCATATAGCAAATAGTCTTTGGTGAAGGAATGATGTTGAAAGGTGGGGGTAATGTGCATTTGTCATCAAAGTAGCTAAGCCACAACTTTGCACGAGCAAATTTCCATTCTTTGTCTTCATGATTCTATAAAAGGTAAATGAAAAACGATATAGAATATGGATACACATACATGTCTGTGAACACACCCGCAGGCACACAGGCAGATAAGCCAGAGTGGACAGGAAAAGATACTGACTAATTCCACACCTTGTAGATAAAAAATTGGCTCAAGATTTGCCACTATTATATATTTAGAAATCTTTAATTTTTAAGTGATTTTTTCTTAATTCTTAAAAGTTTCAATTACTTTACCCATTGCATACATTTAATATGACATGTGAAGGTTTAAAACAATGAACACTTACTGCTATTAACTGAAAGCTTTTATGAAGCATTGCTACCAGCAGCTTCGTAAGCACGATGACAACTACAACATTGTAGGTACCAACAATAACAGCTCCCACGAAGGATTGCAATTCTTCTCCATAGCTAAATCTTGTGACAAAGATTGCCACATGTGCCAAGGAGAAAATATACCAGAACAAAGCAAAGCAAGTGCCAATGAACCTGTAATGATAATTATATTTCTGCTTAAAAAGAAATTCAGGATGTTAGCAAAATGAATAATAGACCAAAATTATATAAACAAAGCATCACCAATCTTTATATAATATTTATAAAACTAAAATTAATAAATTGATCTCCAAACTACATATATGCCTTACAGAATAAATACTCATTTTAAAAGACAATCCTTTGCTACCTATCTAGTCTCAATATAGCAGCCTATAGGATATCTAGATTTTGCTCCTTCTTTGCTTAAAATCTTCCTATGGCTCTCAATCTCTACAGCCCAAAATCTTTAGAAGAGCTAACAAGGGCCTACATGATCTCTGTTATCTTTCTGACTTCATATCCTACAATAACGTTTCATTCGTACTGGTCACCTGGATTTTCCCTAAACATGCTAGTAATGTCCCCAACCCTCTCTGGGCATTTATTTGTGTTTGCTATTCTCTCTATGAATGCCATTCCTCTAAACATCCTTTTCATGGCTTTTGCCTTCACCAGCCTTAGATTTTTACTTGAATGTCATCTCTTTAGGGACACATTGTACCACTAATCTGATGCTGTATTCTTTTGTGCAAACATACTCTTTAGCCCAACCTTTACCTTTTCAGCCCTTATCACTGTATAACATTCAATATATTTTCTTCATCTTTTTATTGCCTATACTACCTTGCTAGAGTGTAAGCTCCATTAGAGTTGGTTTGTCCACAAATATTTCATTTACTCAGAACTTAGTGTTACATAAACTCATACTCATTGATCTTATTCTTTAAATAAGAGGACATGCAAAATTAACTAAAGAGTTGCTGGTACATAGGAAAAAGACAAGTATGCAATTCTTCACTGTTTGTTTGACAGCAAGGATGTTTTGTTTCAAAACAGGTGGCTCCATTCCTTATAATACATTAGAGAATTTTTTTCAGTACTGGAGGTTAAAGCCAAAGCCTTCATACCAAGTTTCATTTTGGGACAGGGTCTTCCTAAATTGGTGACTTGCCCAGGCTGGGCTTTTGAGTGCTAGTAGTATAGGTGTACACCACCATACTTAGCTTGTTCATCAAATTTTAATGATTCTCAATTCTAATGACGTGTTCAGAAATACTGAAAATGTTTGTGTTTTTTGGTTGTTTCAATTACTGAGAAGTACTACTGATCTTTAATACTTGAGGGATAGAAATGCAATGTGTGGAAATGACAAAAGAATTACTTCTAAGGCCAAGAGTTCTGAGGTAAGATAACCTAAATAGCAAAAAACACAAATGTAATAATTTGGACCTTCTATTTAAGATTCTATAGTAAGTACAACTATAAATGATTCACAAAATGAGTATTTGTCAAGGTTTACGAACATTAAAAAATTTCAAAAAAATTCTAAGTTCCATTTCTATAGTCACTAATTCCACATAGGACACAGAGAGAAATATTCACTAAAATATTTAAAAAGTACTCACGAGTGAAAGGTATCATTGCTTTGCTGTTCACAGAAGATGCCGACACAGTCTTTCTGTTCTTTTGGTGTGTATCCTTTATCATAGAGTTGTGTCAATCCAATTGTGAAGGAAAACAAAACAAGAAGGAACATTCCGAGAAATTTTCCAAAATCTTGTAACATCTGTCCCATTGAAATCTGTGTAATGTATTACATAGGAGTTCAGTAAGATTCTCAGAAAAATTCCTATTGGGTTGAAGATGCCCATACTGTACTTTTCTAATGAAAATGTACACTTTAGCACAACAGCAGTCAGCTGTATGTCTCAGGAGCCTCACTGGGGAAATACAGGAAGCAATCTTTGTGTTCATCCATTTGACAGAATTAATAGCAATGTGTCAAAGTGTAAATGTGTAAGTTTTACCCAGGTTATCCACAATGTTAACATTTGTGTACTTACAATTTTCAAATTAAATATTTTCTTTTGATTTTTCATATAGAATTAGCCCAATTCAGTACAATGCTGCAGGAAAGTTCACTTTTACAACTTTGGGAAGAAGCTAAAAGTCATCAAGTGATCTGGATCATGTAAGCCAAAGATGTTAGCAAAATATGACAGATACCACAGATAGAGACAGTAGAGAAGTACAGAATGAAGGCCTTGATTCATATGAGGAAAAAAACAGTAATGTAAGTAAATATTTGACTATTAAGAATGCTACAAAATGGTAATGTATACCTGAATGATCCAATGTCAGAACTAGGTCAGAAACTGCAATTCAAGGTTGGGAATTGTAATGGGCAATATAGTACAAGATGTTTTTAAATATACTAATAATGAATTACAAGAAAACATTCTATTATGAATCTGTAGTAAAAATATATCATGACACTTAAAAATGTATCATGACACCTCACTACCTGAACTAAAAGCCCTCATAGCAGGACTTAATCATTCCAACCATCAGAATCTAAAGGATTTATGGAGAAGTGACAAGTGTGGTGTTGAGATTTTTAGATATTCAAGATTCAGTTTCCTTCAAAATCGTCCATGTTTTAATGACAGAAAGATCCCCAGACAGAAAAAGTATGAATATTTGGCTGCTATTCAATCATTTGTTAAAAGCTTTGTTTTGAACTGTTCGACAATGTATACACTGTTCAAGTGCATGGCAACTGTTGAACAACTTGCATCATTTCATGATTGTTGATACTTTGGCAATATATGCCAAGTAAACCTTCCACACATGGTATAGAAATATATCCTCTGGATACACATGCAAAGACATTTTACACCTTGAATTTAGAAATTTATCCTGGAACTCAGTCACGAGATCTTTCTTTGTGTAGTAATAAACCATATGATTTTGTGAACAGACTTGCTATACTCATTTCAAAAGCAACTCAAATGTTACATTTGAAGACTGGTTCACTAGTTACCCATTGATATCACATTTGCTAAATGAACACCAACTGACCAGCACAGAAACTATCTGTAAAACAACCCAGATTTCTAAAAAATATGATGCAAGTTCACAACAGAGAAATGTATGATATAATCTTTGGATTTTAGAAAGACCTAACACTAGCCTCCTATATGGCAAAGAAGATCAAAGTAGTATTGATAGTGTCAACATTACACCATAATGATAAGATTACATGTAATCTTTGTAGCACTCAAGGCTAAGGCAGGAAGATTCTGAGTTTAAGATTAGCCTGGGCTACATAGTGAGTTCAAGGGTAACCTGGACTACATAGCAAGACTCTGTCTCAAAACAAACAAACAAAAAAAGATTGATAGTGGATCTTCAACACAAATGAATCCAGAAATGGTCACATTTTACAACAAAGTAAAGGCGGAAAATATGTTGTTGAAGTGTTATACAGCAACTATGATGTCATTTGAGTCAAAGCATTGGATAATGGTTGTTTTATTTTATCCTAAACATATAAAGCATAGTTTCATAGTTTACAAAAAAACTAACAAGCACAAAATATCACGAGGAAATTGGCTTAGGGGATTGGACTGGAATTCATAAGTGATCAATTTCAACGAAAGAATAGTATATATCTGCCCAAAGGACTCCTCAAAATAATTCTAGAGCAGCCCAAAGAGATAAGTGAAACATCATAAGAACTTCCTAAGAAAATAGGAAGACCAACAAGATGTCAAGTTTGTCCTACCACAGAAGACAGGAAAACACTACATGTGCTATCAGTGCAAGCAACACACTGGGTATCACTTGTGGATGAATGGAACATGCTATTCTTATGTATGAAAACTCCCTTGGAGTGAAGATTGAGGTACAATTTTATTTGTATTTTCATTGTAGTTCACGTAAGAGTTTATTTCTGCTGTTATTTTTCAGTTTTAGCAAACATTTCAGATAGAAAATGTTGATGAAGAAGAAGACAAGAGAAGTGACAAGTATTGCCTACCAAAACAGGAAAGGAAAGCTCATAATGTGTGCTGTGAGTGCAGTGAGATTTGAGTATGGAACATGCTGTTGTCACGTGTGAAGACTGCCTTTGATGTGACAAATGAAGCAAATTTTTTTTTGTGGTAGAGTTTTATTTGTATTTATTTATGTATTTATTTATTTATTTATTTATTTATTTATTTTTTGAGATAGGTCTCTTTTTGTAGTTCAGGCTGGCCTAGAACTCACTGTAACCCAGGCTAACCTCAAATTCACAGCAACCCTCCTGCCTCTGCCTCCTAAGTGCTGGGATTACAGGCATAAGCCACTAGGCTCAGCTTTATTTGTATAGGAATTTATTTCTGCTATTATTTTTAAAAATCTCATAACCAGGTAAACAGTTGATGCTAAAAGTATTATTTTACACATTCATTATATATTAAAATTTTTATCTTATTGGTATTTTCTTTTCCTGTTAAGTACACATTATTGAAAGTAATAATACTCATAAAATTAAAATTAATACTTATCAATAGAAATACTAAAAAACAAATGTGGGCATTGCACATCACCATAATGTACCTTTTCTAAAACTGTACCATGATGCCCCCTGGGGCTATATTAACTGATAATAAAAAAGACAAACACAGTTTACCATCCAACCTTTTAATTTCATCTAGTTGAGACTTAGCACTTTGAAAATATAGAATGTCTTAGCCATTCTAGTCATTTATTCTCAGTGTAGGATGATACAGTCCTAGAATGAGAACTGGGTCTGCAGAGGACATTGTTGTTATAGAGGTAAAAGCAGAAACATGAAATTTTTCTTTTTTTAAAAAATTAAGGCCAAATTTTGTAAGTGATAAAATAAAAATGCCCCACTAAACTTAAAGAGAAATAAATATTTATATGGCTTCTTAAAGTTTACAAAAATAAAATAATTATACTAAAATACGTCATCCAACTTTTGCAACCAATTCTTAACAAAGTCTTACAGGATAACACTTCTTCCTTCAGAGCAGTCCTGATCTCTCTTGCAACAGTGATCAACTCTCTTTCACTTTGGGTCCATTATAAAAATATTATATGTGAGAATTTTTTGTACAGGGTGTCTGGAAGCTTTATTGAAGACTAATTTCATTTTTCTCCATACTACTTTAACACCTGGGGATTAGGAACTTTTAATAAATCTTGTTTAAACTGAAATACAAAGTTGGGGAATAATTTGACAGTATTTTTTGACCAAGCAATTCTATTCATACCAACAGGCAGAAAGCAAACAAACCAAAAAAACCCCCAAAAAACAAAAAAACAATGCATGTATAATTTGTTTTCATTGCAGTATTATTAGAGGTAGAAAGGAAAAAAACTAAAAACAAAGAACACCAATTTTTTTTAATAAAAAGAATGAAGTATATCTGTGTATTCTGGCATAGAAAATATGTATAAAACATTAAGTAAGAAAAAAAAAAGGAGTAGCACATTTTGTGTATGTGTTATACACATACACATACACATACATATAGTGTCCCCAATCTCTATTTCTTTAAAGGACAGAGAAGACATACCTCATTTTATAACTATGTAATAAGTGAAAAAAGGAAGAAACAAATTTCCTCATTTAATGTATTAATTAATGACAACATTTCTGGGTTACCTTAGGGGGGAAATCATTCAATCATTCATTCAGATTTTAAGTGCTCACAATAAAGTCAGTGACTCTATCAGTAGAGAATTTAATTTAGGACACAAGAATTCAGTAACTGTTTTTGGTAAATACAGAAAACATTACCTTTGAAGAAAGCTTAAATACTGTAAGCTTGTAGTTAAATAAGATTTTTTCAGAGTGACTAAGTATTATATTAATTATTTAAACTTAATAAAAAGTAAAAGATTTAATATAACAATGCCTTAATGTGGTCAATTTCAATATCAAGTGAGCAATATTAAATGAGATATCACAGACTTCATGACTTATCTTTAAAAGCACATTAGTTCTTATATAACATGGAAAAATCAAAAGTAGAACAGTGAATATTACAGAGGTGAGTACTAGAGTGGAGACAACTAAATATTCAGATGAAAGGCAAATATTAAAAATAATAAATTTACTTAAGACTGAGAAAGATTATAAGGTTCAAATATTTGTAAATGTCATAATTCTATGTGCTTAAATATTTACTTACTTAAAACTACTTGACAATTTTACTTGAGAAATATGAAAATTTAAGAAATAAAAGAGAAAGATAATTAAAATACCAATACTAAAATTTACAGAGTTAATACCAGTATTCAGAGAAAAAGAATCTTGGTAATAGAAAAATGGAAATGAAGCTCAGTTCAGCAATGTCCACGTATAGTCAGAGCTCAGCAAACTGAGGGGAGAGAAGGGAGAGAACTGCCTGAGCCCAGGAGCAACTGAGGCCATCCTGGTTAGCAGGACACAATATCTCACACACAAAAAGAAACAAAGACCAAAAGGAAGGGAGGGAGGGAAGGAACAGAAGAAGGGAGAAAGGAAGGAAGGAAGAAGGGAGAGAAAAAGAAAAGAAAAAAAGCAAACTACTTGGTTAGTGTAGCTTTAAAAAAATACAGCACTCAATGGTATTCAATTGGCAAAAGAGTATATTTTTATATTGCTTATGTGCCAGAAAATAAAGTCATTTGCAAAAAAAAAGAGAAATACTATAGTATTATACGATCATCTTTGGTCTGTTAATGCTATTTCTGAAAACTTAACCTTAGGAAATAATTTAACAGAGGTAAAAAGCCTCATATAAAGTTCTATGTAGAACAGTGAAAACAATCTAAATAGAAGAGGGATACTTATTAGTGTTCCTACCAAGTGGGAAAGCCTGGTATTAAGCTATAAAAGTTGCCAACAAAAGCCAGCAATAATAACGACAACTTCTAGTCATTTACTTCCAATTCTTCCAGAGCAAGGCCATCATTATTTGCAACTTTTCTCTATTCAAACCACCCATGCTCAGAATTAGCCTTTGCATATGTGAAAATATTAAAACTTCCTGGCGCAGAGATCTTTTAGAATTCAGCCCAGTCTTTTTTTTTTTTTTTTTTTTTTTTT
>PVIR01012920.1:8960-22756 GCA_004026965.1 Petromus typicus | reverse complement strand
GCGCAAAGCTAGCAAGAGGGAAAAAAATACAAATTAGAGAAGAAATAAATCAAAAAACGGTAAACAGAAAAATTTAATGAAACTAATGGTTTTTGAAAAGATAAAATAAACAAACTTTTAAACTAAGAAAAAAAATAAAATCAGAAATGATGCCACAGAACGAAAAAGATTATAAAACACCACTGTGAATAAATATATACCAAAAAACTGTGCAGCTTAGAAAAGAGTGAATACATTTTGAGAAACACAGAACCAGCCAAGACTGAGTCACAAAGAAATAGAAAGTCCAAAAAGATTTATAACTAGTATGGAGATCAATCAATAATCAAAATTTCCCAACAACAAAGAAAAATCCAGGACCAGACGACTTCATAGAAAAATTGTAAGAAACTTATTTAAAGAAGAATTAATACCAATCCTTCTCAAACTCTTTGAAAAAGTTGAAGAGGAGGAAACACTTCCAAATTCATTTTTTGAGGTCAGCATTACCCTGATATCAATAGTAGACAGAGACATTACAAGGAAACTATCAATCAATACCACACATAATAATCATACTACTTTGGACAAGTCATATAGCCTATCAAAAGCTGTTTCCTTAACTTTATAAAGTACTACAAAATATAAACTTTTAATCTCTCTGAATTTTTCGCTCTACATATGCTATTTTCCAACTTATTACTTTTATATTTATTTAATAAATGTAAAATATTTTTAAATAAAGTGCATGTTTTCAAAACCATATAAGTACAAGTTTTCTATTTGCACAGGAGCTTTCTGATGACCTCAAACGCTTAAAATTTTAAATGTGAGATTTATTTTGGTAAAAAGCAGATTTTTATGTTATACTATTATCTGAATTATTACTGTATTTTTATTTTTTTAAATTTTATTGAAATCTTTATTGGTACATTACATATACACATGTTGCACTCAACAATGAGAATTTGTACTAGTATATGACACAACTTAATTCTCATTTTTTCCCATAGCCCTACCCACCCTACCACCTCCACCCCCTATATATATAAACTTTGATTTCTTTTTTGTTATAATCTCATTATTTTCCCCCTTCACCCCATTTTGCTTTGAGTATTTTCTATTTCACAATATATAACATACATTCTAGAACTCATTTACATCTATATTTCTCATACCAGAGAAAAGATGCAATATTTACACATCTGTGACCTATTTATTTCACTTATGAGGATGTCCTCAAGATACGTCCATTTAAGTATAAATGATTCAAATATCATTTTTTATGGCAGAGTAATACTCCATTCTGTAGAAGAACCACATACATCTATCTCTATGGAACGAAGAAAGAAGGCCAGTAGACCACAGCTTAATAAAAACTGAACTCCTGAAAGCAAATAATTATCACTGAGCCAGAAGCAAAGTACATGAACATATTGTGTCCTTCTAACTGCTAATTATTTTCCAAAGCAAAGTGTAGTTTTACCATCATGATAGGACAATGTTCTAGTGGAGAAATAGAAAGATAAAATAATAATAAAATCTAACAAATGTTCTGTAAGAAATTTAATTTACCTGTAAGGGCCCCAAGATAGAGCTGGTTGTATACATAAAAAAGAGACGAAGGTAACTCAGAACATTTGCAAATGCAAAAAGCCCTTCTGCCACAAGTGTAGGGTGGAATGCATCCCAGTCCTTCCGATCAGCAAAATCATGAAACTAGGATTTAATGAAAAGCCAAAGGTAAACAATAATCTTAACTCAGGAAAATAAGAACAAACATTCTTAAGTTTCTGAAAGAAAACTATTTTAATATGCTTCTCTGTGGGCAGAATATCCATTTATGCTTTCTAAAGTTTCTCTTTTTTTAATAAAAACAACGCTTTGAATAAATAAACTATTTCTATGTATGTGAGACAATATCTTTCTACATGGAGCAGTTTTCCAAGAAATTCTTAGGTTTTAAAAAATGTAAAACTAAAAATTCATTCTTAAATTCTCAAATATAAACTTTACGTATGTGTGCTATCAATTAGCTATCATTTAGGCCAATCTAGCCCTTTGATTCAGGATTACAGAATGAATCAGAGAAGAGACACAAGAAGGGAAAGAGGAAAGGAGGAGGGAAAACATAGTAGAGAGAAAGGTGAAGGAGGAAGGGGAGAGAAGAAAGAGAGAAGAAAAAGACCAAGCTTAATTGAGCAGTACAAGATTATATATCAATTGTCTGCACACTATTACTAATAATACTTTCTTTTACCTTCAAAATGTCTTTTTGTTTGAATAATAAATTATAGGAAAACCTGACTTTTAGAACTAAAGAGATCAGGGGCCGGGGAGTTAGCTCAGTGGTTCCAGCGCCTGGCTTGCAAGCGCAAGTACCCGGGTTCGATCCCCGGTAACCACATACCATACTGGGTGTGGAGACTCACACCCAGCAGCAACCAGTACCACATACCACAGTGCCAGGCGTGGGATTACATGCCTATAATTCCAGCACTCGGGAGGCAGAGGCAGGAGGATTGCTGTGATGTGAGTTTGAGGCTGAGCTCAGGGCCAGCCTGAACTACAAAGCGAGACCCTGTCTCAAAAAAACTAAAGAAAAAAAAAAAGAACTGAAGAGATCAGTGTGATAAAACAATGCCATTTAATCTCTTTAATAAACTATCTATATATGAACAATTTTTATTAGTGACCTTATGTCATCAAACGTACTTAATAAGTTGCATACTATTAAACAATTAAATAAAGTATTTAAAAATAATGTAAACTAATATAAGGGAATCATTTTCTTTTTTTAATAATCTATAAATCACTAAAAAAATTAGATTATACATTTTAGTTCCTTTGTTGTAACACCAGGACTTAAAGGTTGTTAACATAATATTTATTATCTTTTTTGGCCTTGAAGAGTGTAAATCTTGTTGAAAGTAAAATTATATGTCTATAGGGCTAAACTTTTATTAAATTTTCTATAAAAATATATATTCATCAGAAGTTATATTTATATCACTTTTTAATTTGTATAAGATAACTATAATTTGGAATATGTTAAATACTAATAAATTTCATTAAGATAAATTATTGTTCAGACTAATTTAAAGACATTGAACATAAAATCATCTTATTTTATGTCCTATTTTAAGTATATACAACCTAATGCCCTACATGAACCTAGCTCAGATATAAAGACTTGGCATTTAATAGAAAGAAAATGCCTAGACAGACCTGGACTTAAATCCAGTCTTGGTTTAATATCTCTGAGCCTCATTTCTCTTATTGCAAAATGGGGATAAAGACTTCTGTCTCATACAATCCCTGTGAGGATAAAATGAGATACAGTATATCAAATATCAACCACGATACCTACCATATATCAGGTAACATCTTTTAAAAAGTACAGTTTTTAAACTACTGGAAATATAGAAAACTATACACACTCATAAGTTTAAAAATGAAAACATCCAGACACAGAATTGGACCTATGTAATTCTGAGTTACACAGTTAAATATCTTAAGAGTTTCTGTAAATAAACTTTTGTGCCTTCAATGGACATAGTAAATAGTCACCTTGTTGTGCGCAACCACTTTGAGAGCAAAGGTTGCCAAATAAAGAGAATTCATGACAAAACTGAGTTGATTACGAGATTCTTCTAAAAAGTCTTCCAACCCTTCATACCAGAGTCTTTTAATGTCTGACCAAATCATCCCTAAAAAAGGAAGGAAAAATTAGATAACATTTCCTTAGTTCAATAATAAGCTAATAATACATTGAGTCAAAAATTATTGTTACATAACTAACCTTGGGCTACCCATAGCCTTATTTAAAAGAAAATTTGAGAGAAAATGGTCATAGGTTCCAGATAACTTAGAAAATAATGATAATTTTCATTTTTGCCAGAGCGAGATGTTAAGAAATATAAAACAAGCTAAGAAAACAGAGGAATCAATGTTAAATACACACACACACACACACACACACACACACATACACACACACACACACACACACACATACACACACACACACACAGAAATTGGGTTTGGCTCCAACCTTTTTCTTTCACTACAATTATTTCAGTGATCTCAGTCAGTCTAATGGCTTTAAAAACCATGTCTATGACAAAGATTCTTAAATGTACATATGTAAACTCAATACATTCCTATAATAATTTATATCTCTAAGCTTCTCTTTCTAGAAGTACTTGAATACTCTACATCTCCTGCTGGAAATGTACCCAAAACAAACTCATAATCTCTGCCCCACAAATTCATTCCACCTGCAGACTACCCCATCTTGGTTCACACAGCAACTTCATCTTCCTAATAATCAAATCTCCCTCCCTCCATCCCTCAGCTTCCCTCCCACCCTCCCTCTCCTTCTCCCTCGCACTCCTCTCTCTCTGTCTCTCTGTCTCTCTCTATATATATCTATGTATCTATATATCTATATATATATAGATATATATAGATATATAGATACACACACACACACACACACATATATATTCAATGCAAAAGCAAAACCTGTTGGCTTTATTTTTAAAATATATTTAGGATCTAATCTTTTTCAAAACCAGTTTAAGCCACAACCTTCATTTGCCTAAATTATTGAAACAATTTATCTCCTTGATTCTAATCTTATTTTGCTAAAATCTGTTTTTAATACACCAATCAGAGTAATCTTTTAAAATTAAAAGTCTTTCTCTGCGCCTTAAAACCCCTTTTGGTAGTTCCCAGTGGAGAAAGGGTTAACAGAAAGCCAAACTTTCTCTATGAGAACATAACCTCTGATTACCTGCCACTAAAATGGTTGGCTTAGAAACATACTCTGTCAAGAAAAATATGGAAGGTCGGCTATGTTCAACATTTGTTTTGGTTTGGGTCTAGATGTCGCCCCAAAGCCTGATGTTCTCATAGGTAGATTTTTCAGAGGTGGCTGAATCTAGAGTGGGTGATCCTGGGTTTAAGTGTATGTGATCACTATACCAGTACACTGATTGGTTTGGTATAGCCCTAAGCCCAGTAGTCTGAATAAAATAAAAGAGATGGAAAGATCTTAAATAGGTTCCCTTGTTGGTTTTCCTGTCTTTCCTATGCAAAGAACTATTACTTCTCTGTGACATCCTGTCATGTGCTACTCTGTCTTGGGGCCAGGCAATTGCAGGCAGACTTCTACAGACTGTGGGCAAAATAAACCTTCCCCATCTAACATTGGGTATTTTATCTAGCAATGAGAGAAAAGGTAACTAAAACAATGATATAAAAACTACTATTACTTGGGAAAGTACATCTGGACTAGGACTCTAAGTGGATTTATGGGCCTTTTGAGTATACAAGGCCAGGACTATGTACCATAAAAGCATTTTGAGTAACACAGGCTTCTATTTCTCTATGTGATGTTTCTCATAACCAGAGTGTGTCTGTAGTCACAGTTATAGTCTTGGACTGTATTCTAGGTGAGGTAGCCCATATACACCCATATGGTCTTATTCCAAACACAGTACCCACTATAGAGCCGACAAGCAATCCAAGACTTTTGTAAGGACTAACAATAAAGGTGTACTTGAAGCTATAGGCTGTGTTTTCCTCTCTTGTATCCCACAAAGCTAAGTAAACTTGCTCTCACATTTTAGCGCATTGTGTCCTATAGATGCAAATATTAGAGAATCAAAGACAACTGCAACTAATAATAGGAAAGATATAGCACCTTTCCTTAAATCTCACTTCACACAAAGTCAAAATCAAAGCCTTTACAATACCATATAAAACTATACAAATCCTCTTCTCTGACTTTATCTACTAAATATTTCCTTCTACTATTTTAGTCACATTGGCCTCCTTGCTTCCTTACTATCCTTTGCACACACATAATACTTGCATTATAGTCTCTACACTGGCTCTTCTCTCTGGCTGAAAATTCCTCACCCAGATATCCATTTGACTAACTTCTCTACTATTCCATGCCTTTTTACCCTCAGCACTGTCCCTGACCATGTGTTTAAATATTGAAAGCTGCAGGGCCCCCACCCCCAATTCCCCAGCTCTGATTTTACATTTCTTTTGTAATGTTCATCTCTTTTTAAAATTGGATATGGTTTGCTAATTAGCTCTATTATCAATCTACTCTAAGTAAGCCCTTTAAGGGTTAAGAATCCTTGTTTTACTAACAGATGATCCAAATGTCCCAAACAGTACCTCATATGCAAGAGTACTAAAAAAAAAAAACTAAACTTTCTCTTTCTGTTCTGATGTTTCTCCATAATTTCCGATTTCTAGGAGTACCAGTGAGCAATAATATAACTCTGAATAGTGTATGGTACATTTCTTTATCAAGGCATTTTAAAGGATAATATGAGCAAACAGAAAATATGCTACAATATAATACATCAGCAAAGATTAAATTAAGCCAATCAGTATCGTTCTCTGGCTACCTACTGGGCAGAATAATTCTTTTGATAAATACATGAAATATTCTTGAAAACCTCTATTCATAACATGTTCATTATGTAGAAGCAAATATTTTAAATTTTTATAAGACAGGATGAAAAACATTTAACAAATTCCCCTTGGTAAGTTTTACTTAAAATGAGTACATTAAAAATGTTAAATGAAAGTCTAGCAAATAATATTTTATTAATTCAAACACTGCTTGCTTTTATTTAGGGAAGCAATACAGATCAAAGAATTCTAAGACTGGATCTGGCCTAACCTCTACCCAGGACCAGGAGCTATTGCACAAAAAACATTACAAGCAATAAAATCATTGCAAAATCAATGTCCTTCCTCTTCTGTTGGTTCCATTTAAAAAATAAGAACATTATTAAGAAACAATTGCCACCACCTTGGGATTTCGCAAGACCTGATTTTAGGCTCTCTTTTCATGTTATGCTTTTCTTTAAGTGTCTCACCCATGCCCATGTTTTCATATACCACCTACCTACAGATATTTACATATTTCTAACTCAAGCTTGGACTTCCTTCTTAGCTCCATACTGTATCTAATTTTCTGCCTTGACATCTTTCTTGGATATCTCAAAGATTTTAAACAACATTCTCAGAATACACTCAAGATCTGCCCTCCACAGACTGACAAACCTAGTGTTCTAAAACACTTATATTGCTTAATAATTTCCTTCCCCTCATACCTGCTGTATATCATGTTTTTCCATGTCTTACTGACCTTACCTTGACAAGTTTCTCTCATTTGTTTCCTTTTCTTTATCACAATCATACTAATTCTAGGGTACAAACAGCTCTCATCCAAAAGTAATCTCCAATAGCCTCCTATTGGTCTCCTTCCAATCTACTTTTGTCATATCCCTATCCTCCTATCCCACACAATTCTGCACTTTATAGTTAGAATGATCATTTGTTATAGTTTATATCTATATGTCCCCCAAAAGCCCCAAGCACTCATAGTTGGGCTTTTAGGGGCTGGCTCTATCATAGATGTGTGATAATTTGATTAATCCACTGGTTGGTTTGGAATAGTTGTGGGTGATAGAACTACTAAAGGGCAAACTCCATCCTGGTGCGGGTGGCACCAACCAATAGGGTTGTACCCTAGTCAGAATACAAAGGGAAAGGAAGGCTTTCTACTTCCTGCCTGCCATGCCAGACTGTTTCTTCTCTGTGATGTCCTTCTGTAATGCCACTGTGCCTTGGAGCCAACTGACTATTGACCAAAACTTCTATAAACTGTGAGCTAAGGCTGGAGATTTAGCTTAGTGGTTCTGGCATCTGCCTTGCAAGTAAAAGGTCCCACGTTTGATTCTCAGCTCCAAAACAAACAAACAAAAAACAATCTGAGCTAACTTGTGGGTGTCAGGTATTTTGTCCCAATAAGAAGACTTTTCAGAAGAAAAGAGGGATCATGTCACTTGCCTGCTTGAAACCTCTGGTGGTTTTCCACTGTTCTTGTATGAAATCAAAATTACCTAACCTAGATTATATGGTTGTGCATATCTAGTTTCTATAGCCTCATTTTGAATCATGTTCCCCATATTCTCCAGGAATATGACCCTTTAGTCTCTTCTTTGTATCATGCTTTCTTTACCACTGTGCTTCTTATTGTGCCTTTAGCTCAACCTAGAATACTTATAGAGATGACTCATCTTTATAATTTAGATCTTAGCTCATTTTTACTTCTTCAAAATAGCTTTTACACCCTCCAACTAGATAAGATCTTCCTGTAATATGCTTGAAGTCTTAGCTCTGTGATTTTTACTCAACAGCATATAGCTCATTTTTGGCTCTTTTATCTTTGTGATTCTCAAATTACTTAAGTTGCTTTGTTGTTTTACCTTAATTTGACCATTAGCTCACGGAATATAAGGATAATCTGTTTCTAGCTATGTGTGGACAAAACAGGTACATAACATTTTTACAAGTATGTATTTATAAAAGCTGTTGTTATATTTAATAATAAAAAAGTAAGAAAATGATACTAGTAGTATTTGGTGCATTTGTCAACAAATTGTTTCCTTTCCCCCTACCTTGCTTTCTAATAACTAAATCCTATTTTTTTCTGAAGACCTAAGCAATTGAAACAGGAACCAAATATACAAAAGCTGATCACTGTGAACAAAAAGTTACTGTTTGAATACTAAATTAACCATGGAGTTACTTTAGGCAAACAGACAAACTTCCAATATGGTCACTTACAGCAGGTTTTGTCTATAAATGTGCTATGGCTTATATCTAGATGTCACCACAAAGTCTCATGTACCCACAAGTGGGACTTTTTGGAGTGGCTGGATCTAGGTATGGAAACGTAGATTACAGGTGTGTGAATATGGATTAAGGGTATGATAACTAAATTAGTCCACTAATTGGTTTAGCATAGTTTTGGGTGTGGATAATGGGAAAGCCCATCCTGGGTGTAGGTAGCACCATCCAAAAGGCTTCTACCCTGAATAGATAAAAGGGAAAGCGAAACAATGCTGCTGGTTCACTACTTCCTTTTACCTGCTCTATTATGGACTGTTTCACTTCTGTGATGCCCCTCTGCCATGCTACCCTACCTTAGAGACAAGTGATTATGGACCAAAACCTCTACAAACTATAAGCTGAAATAAGCCTTTCCTCTTTTAATTTGTGGGTGTTGGATACTGTATCTCAGTGATGAGAAAAGTAAGTAAGATAATACTTAAGCCCAGAATGATCAAATTACATTAACATGCTTAAGACACCTTTGGCAAAGTTTATTCAGATATAATTGTTTCAAAGACTAAACTGTACTGACAAAGTAAAACACTTCTAGGAATTTTATGGGTTCCGATAACACATATACCTCTAAGAAGGCAGAATATGTTTAGAAAATTAATCATATTGTGCATATAGAAGAGTGTATGTATGCACTAAAAATAGGGCCATCAAACTTACAAGGAAATAGCCAATTTTACCATTATTTTGAAAATCAGTGGTAAGAGCACTACCTATGCTATCTAATGAGTGGCCTAACTCCTAGAGATCAGTAAATTTTTATTTACTGCTAAGGTTTATAAACTTTGATTTGATTCTTATGCAGATTAAAATGAATTTTAATTTACAAAATCCTCAAAATTTTACTATTTAAATAATGTAAGTAAACATTTAAAAAATCCCATTTCTTTAAAGCTAAGATATATATAACAATCTTTCAAAAGTAGTTTAAGTGAATAGAGGGAAAGTGCTTCTTAGAATGCCTTGCAATGCCTAGTTTTTTAATATATCAAATAATATATACAAAATTTATGTTGAAAATATATAGACTATGCATTAGGGAAAGTATAGATTATTTCTTAAACTAAAACATTAAATTTTAGATAAAATAAAAAATACAAGAAAATATTAACAGAATGCAATTATGTAATTCTCTAATACCTAGCAATAAGATATATATTATTTTTACTTTACCTTAAACATTAATGTGTTATGGAATGAATATTGCTGAAAATAAAACCCTAACTTAAATTACATTATATTAAATTAATTGTCAAATTAAAATTCCAATATATAAACACTATAGCTTAAAAAGGGGGACATTATAAAATAACTTCTAATATCTGAAACTATTAATATGGATCAAAAGATAAAAATAATCATCCTATACACAAAATGACTAAATTTTAATAACCTTTAGTAAATAGTAGTGAATAGATCAAAAAGGCTGAGATTAAAAACAAGGCTGACAATATGGAAAAAAAAAAATAAAAGAACTATCTTTAAGAGACCATAAAAGGACAATGTGGGTCTACTTCAACTCACCACTCTCCAACCAAAAATCCAAAATCACAAGGGGAGTAATGAATGACCTTCTGAAGGTCATTTAAGATACTTTTTATATAACACTACAAAAATAGTTTTCAGAAAATATAAATGCCTCATTTTTTAAAAAACTTGTCATTTTTTCCCCTAGTGCTGGAGGCAAGTGCTCTACCACTCAGCGATTGCCCCTAACCCTGAAAATTATCATTTCTATACAGATCTAGTTTTCAATACAAAGAACTGATTTATATAATCAGTCACCAGGGACTCCTTTAAATGTAAATTTAAATAGTATTTCTATAATAGAGATTAAGTAAGATATAAATACAAAAGTGCATTTAAGTTTTTGATAAAAAAATTGATGATATAGTAAAATAGAAGTTAACTAGTGAAATGCATAGGAGTATAAAATTCATTAAGTTTTTAAACACTTAAACAATTTCTACTCTTCTACAACACAATATTCATTACAAAAATGTTACTTTAAGTTTTTGCAATCATGAACAACTTCAGTCTGAGAATAAAGAATTTTAAATTTTTATGTATTTAAATAATATTAAATTATATAATGAAGTACAGGAAAACTTATCTTTATAGTTAAATCTTCAATAATCATAAAAATGTTCAAGCTCTTGCTGTGTGACTAGCATAAAACTGCAAATTGATGTTCATAATGTTATCAAATAGGGAAGAATTAATGGACTAAATAAAAGCAAAATCTTTTGAACTAACTTGATACTTACCAATAATCCACAGAATAAGAAGGTAGTCTATTCTTTCAAGGGCTGGCCCCATTGTGTTTTTCTTATCCTCATTGTAGACCAGGGAATACAGATTTAGTAATAGTAAAAATGTGAAATATGATGCTCCATGAATAATAAATTTCATAAAAGGTGTATGAATGATTCTGCCAAGTTGAGATTTGGGAGCTATCAAATAGCACAGTGACAAAACTGGCCAAAAAATGCCAACTGTCAAAACAGTCATTATCTTCTTACAGGTAGGCTTACGTCGGTAACCTGACATCTGTCCAAACCAAACAGTGTTCAGGAATTGCTGGCAGTTAGACTGGGAGACAAACTGAAAAAAACATTATTTTTAAAAAATACAAAATAGAAAATTTAAGTACTTTTTTAATCCAAGGGTTTAACAGTAGCTTAAAAAATGATTCCTTCCATTGAACAGTTTTTATTCTTACAATTAATAAAAGTATACAAGTTATGAGCACAGCCATTGGAGGCTCAATACCTAGTTTTAAATTCAGTGGAGTGCAATCATGATGTGTATATTTAATGTACCAATAAAGATAAAAAAAATAAATAAATAAATAAATAAATAAATTCAGCCTCTGCTACTTACTAATGACTTTGAGCAAGTTTTTAAACCTCAATAAGCCTTAAATTCCTAAACCCTACGTTTCTCATAAGATTGTATAAAGTCAATGTAATAAGGCTCTTAGAATAGTGCCTTGTTCTTAGCATGCACTACTGTATTACCCAACTGATCTATTTTGTTACACGTAACTACTTACAGTATAAGCCTTTATAAGGCATAACAAAGATTCTTATAATAATATTTATAAAATTTCAAAGTTGACATGTACAACCCACAGAAAGGGACATCATTAACTAGTGCCTAGATGCTATCACTCTAGAGAAACTGCCAAATTTAGTTGCAATAAACCAAAATATCATGCTCCATAACAACACTTAAGAATTTTCAAAAAAATGTATTAAAGATATTTTTAAATCTCCTTAAAGCTCAATTTTTATGAGAAAGGAAAATATACTCCCAAATCAGAGGAAAATTCTAGTTCAAGTACAGACATTAATTTAGCAATTTACTAGGTTTCTTAGGTTGGGGTCAGGGACTTAATTCAGTGCTTCTGGCACTTGCTTTGCAAATCCAGGGACCCAGGTTCAATCCCTGGTAACCACATAAAACAACGCTGGGTGTGGTGGCTCATGCCTGTAATCCCAGCACTTGGGAGGCAGAAGCAGGAGGACTGCT
This sequence comes from Petromus typicus, assembly GCA_004026965.1. Classification (NCBI taxonomy): domain Eukaryota; kingdom Metazoa; phylum Chordata; class Mammalia; order Rodentia; family Petromuridae; genus Petromus; species Petromus typicus. The sequence goes on along the minus strand of PVIR01012920.1, from coordinate 10,516 downwards.
GAGCTCAGAACCAGCCTGAACTACAAAGTGAGACCCTGTCTCAAAAAACTAGGAAAAAAAACCCCCAAAAACAAAGAAAAACAGGTTTTTTGGGTTATAAATTTCACTGACAATATTTTCCCATTATAATGCTCATGTTATAAAGTATAACTTAACTTCCTGAGAATTCTGGGTATAATAATATGACCCCCTTTGAGGTTATACAAATAGATGTTCATATTATTCAAGTAATCTAAAATAATATTTGCTTAATCTTATGTTTTCAATAAGGATTATCCTGAGAAAGAAAATAATTTGTAGAGTGTAACACTGTAGTGGAAAAAAAGAATTAGAATTTTATTGTTGTTTATTTGCTTAATTTTCTAAGATGGGCATGGCAGTGTATACTTGTAACATAGCACTCAGAAAACTGAGGCAGGAGGACTGCAAGTTCAAGCCCAGTCTGGAAAACTTAAGAGATTCTGCAAGATATTACCTCAAAAAAAAAAAATTAAAAAGAGCTCAATGTAATGGCATTTTGGTTCACTCCCTATACCACCAAAACAAAACATAAACATTAGTACACTATAAATACTCTTAGCAATTAAACCTTCATTCATTATCCTTCAGCTCAGATTCCAGAGTTCTTAGGGAATCTCAACTTGTTCCTAAAGGTGAAATTATTGGAAGATAGTTTTTCTTCCCATAAACTACAGTCTAATAGTATCCCACACTTTGTAATATCATCTATTCTGCAAATACTGAACTAACTCAGGACTGATTATCATCTTTGCTATCCTCAAGGTAATAATTTAAATAACAGTAATGTTAAATAATATCTGGAAGAGCAAAATTTCATTTGTAAATACTGAGTCTTACAGCACAAACATGGTTTAATGCTTCTGTCATCAATCAAGAAGAGGTGGGCAGAGGAGGGGATGAATGCTCCCTACTTTCTAATTTAACAGGCTTGTGACTACTATAACCAGCAGATTATATAAGTGATGCTATGTGGCTTATGAAGGCAAGTCTTTAAAAACCATGATTCATCTACTTGCTTACGGGAAGGCTTGCTCTTGAAGCCATAAGCTAACATGCAGAAAGTCCTACTACCCTGAAGTTACTACGTTAAGAAGCCCAAGCTACACAGAGAAGCCACATAAAGGCGCTCCACTCAGTCCTCAGAGGCTTTTTGAACTTCCTCCTTACAACCTTCCCTGTGATGATCATGCTCCTCCCAGGTTCCAGTTATGAGTTCTCAGCAGTTCTTCCCCACCATGGATTCACCCACCTAGGCACCCAGCCCACTCAGATATCACTGTTACTAAGGCCTTGCTTAATGCTCAGACACTGGTTATGTAAGTGAAGAAGCCTACAGATAATCCATTTCTACTTACAGACATTACCAATGTCTTTCCTTTTTAAACTGTACAGGTAGACTGCAGATTTATAAACTTGTTTCTACATTGATCCAAATTCTTATGCTTAAATTTTTTTTACCATAAATGTTACATCTTTAGCTAGAAATTTAGAGTAACAGAAAAAGTACAGGAGTTGAAGCCAAAAATCTAGATAAG
>PVIR01012919.1:0-27245 GCA_004026965.1 Petromus typicus | reverse complement strand
GAAGACAGGCGCCGGAACCACTGAGCTAACTCCCCGGCCCTAGAGTTTCGCTCTTAATAAGTCTTTTATACACCTTTCAATTGTTGCCTTTTGTTTTGTGTGACATTAGTCAGATAATTCTTTGCTTGATATGTCTTCTTGTTATTTATTAAACTAATAAACATGTCATCCAAGATACACTAAACTTGTGCCCATATTTGTTTATGAATATATATAATAAATGACTAAATTTTCAATAAGATAAATGACTAAACTTTATAATAAAATAATTCCATAACATTAAATGAGTTCAAGTCAGAATTTTACATGTACAGCAATCTAGAGAGCTTAATAAACAGCATAGGTACAAGGAGAAATTACTAAACCTAGGGGATGTTTATTAAATGCAACATTGCTGACTCTACTTGATAAAGTCCTTCACAGATGGTGCATGTTTATCTACATTTATGCAATTTATTTCCCCTGGACAGATGCCCTGTAAAAAATTCTATTCTCTTGTGATTTGTATTGTATATCTGAATACTTACCAAAGACATATAGGACAAAATGTTTTAAATGTCTGACATATAGTTTGAGCTCTTCACTAGTATTGCTGCCATAACTATAAAATATCCTAAATTTAATGAGTAGCTAAAATGATACACCTCAGTACATAAGAAAACTAATATTAAAATAGAAATTTTGCATGTCCGTGTTTTAAAAAGTACTTGAAAATGTTTAAAACACTGAATTAAATAAAAATAGAAGTTCATCATTCCTTAAAAATCAGTATCCCAATTTTCCTTACATGCATCCTTTATATTTTACTTTATTTATTTATTTTTATTTTTTATTTTTATTTTTATTTTTTTTGGAGACAGGGTCTCGCTTTTGTGGTTCAGGCTGGCCCTGAGCTTAGCCTCAAACTCACATCACAGAAATCCTCCTGCCTCTGCCTCCCAAGTGCTGGGATTACAGGCATGAGCCACCATGCCAGGCAGTGTGGTATGTGGTACTGGTTGCTGCTGAGCGTGAGTCTCCATACCCAGTATTGTATTTGGTTACTGGGGATCAAACCCAGGTCCTTGTACTTGCAAGGCAGGCGATGGAACCACTGAGCTAAATCTCCGGCCCTATTTTAACTTATTTTAACAAATATATTGACCTGCTTTATTTAGGAATATATATAGGCTATATCATAGTTTAATAACATGATAAAAGATCCTATACCACATTAGTCGAAATTAAAGGAACACTTTATCAATGAACTAAATCCTCTAAAACTCTGAACCAAATCAAACTTCCCCACTAAACTGTGAATGGCAAGTATTACATCTAAGTGAAGGGAAGACTGACCTCATGAAAGAATGTCAGTACTGGGACTGGAATGATTGTTGAGATGTGTCATGTGGTTCAGAAGCCATTGTAACTAGCTTGTAGAAGGAGCCTGGGAGGGCTTGTAAATGTAGGGCACAAGAGCCCTGAAAGTCTATATGCAAAATTGGATGGGTGATTCTAGTTACTGCATAGAAGAGATTGATGAAAAAAAATATTCACAGTAAAGATCTGGCTCAAAATTATCAGTTGTACCATAAGATCTTCTTTGGACTAGAAGCCATGTGTGCTACGGTCCAACAGAAGATTTGTCAAAATTTTGATTATGTTCTGAAATATTTAAGGAGAATAAAATTTAGAGAAGTAAAGTAATTGGCAGCCTTACATTCAAGCTGTAGCATGGGTACTGCTGGCAGTTTTGGCCATATTTGTTGGAGGAAGTAGGAGCAAAAACAAGATGATAAATCTTAAAACTGACAAAGTGTCTAAATAGACATTTCCAAAAGATGACAGAAATGTTCCACAAGTGAATGAAAAGGGCTCAATATCACAAATAATGAAATGCAAGTAAATCCTAAAGACATCATCAAATATTTGTTAGCATGAGTGTTATCACACAAAATTATAAGTATTTTCAAGGATGTAGAGAGAAAAGAACTCTTATACACCATTGAGAGTGTAATTTTGTATAGCTGTTACTGAGATAAGTGTATAAGTATATCTGTTTCTTATTTTTAAGACTAAATCTCTAATTTTTTTCTTTGTAACTTCACCAAACAAGTGTAAATAAAAATGTTAGCTTCAAAAGCTTATGTGTTTATTCTTAACAGAATACATTTTCTTCCTTGGTCTGGCACATGTTAATCTACAAAATGAATAATACTTAGCAAGGAGATTTTAAGATGTTATTTGAATGCTTACTAATGTGCTTTTGTATGTAATTTTTCTTAGAACCTCTAGATAAACATTTTCTTTCAAATAAATATTTTACATCTTGAAATTTCTCTTACATTCTAAAATAATTATAGATAATTTCTTTGTATGTACACCTAACTATGAACACACACACACACACATGCACACACATACACACACACACACACACACACACAAGAAATGTGTTCTCTATCTAAGGCTTTGTTCTTGTGTTCATTCAAATAGAAACAGGAAAATCAAGGCCAGAGGAGCATGCCAAATTACGTCTCTGACAAACACACACACACACACACACACACACACAAACACACTCACATGCATATGCACACACAGTATATTCATATTTTTCTCATGTAAAGGGCATAGAAAGTGTCAAATATTTTAATTCAGATCTAGGTATATCATCATATTATCTCACATTGATTATTTGCAATGTCTTCCCTTAGAATTAAAAAAATGGATGAATCTGTGCTTAAATTTGGAAATCAAGGAACTCTATGCATTACATACTAAGTTTAAATATTATATGTTCTTAGACATACAATTCAACTCTGAATGATAATTCCAATCTATCAAAATTTTAATTTTAAATCTCTGTGTACAGTATAAGATATTTGTAGTTTATTCTATTAATCAATTTAAAAGTTGATGTTTCAGACACATCTAGATTATTTGTGGGAGCAACTACTTCTAAGGAGTTTGAAATTCCTTGACACTTCTGAAACAATAAATATGGCTTTGCTCTAGTAGTACTAGCATCATAATATTTGTAACATTCATCTTTAGTCTCTTATTGATTCCATAAGTTTTATTAAAAATTATATATTTCTATGTTGTAAGTATTATGAACCTAAAAATACTTGTGTCAGTGTTGTGGGAATTCATGAGTGCCTTCTAAATGGATTCACTAAGACTGACCACGGTTATAGTATTAGAAGTTTTGACAAGTATTCCATACATACTGTATGTATTCCATACATACTGTTTCTCCTTTTAATTGTATATATCAAGCACTTTTGCAGTTGTGGGGAAAACTGACTGATGGATCAATAAATGCTAAGAAGAGCTGAAAAGCTTTTCATTTATACACAGAAAAGTCCTACAAAATATCCTTAGAATGACACACATAGAACATCACAGGGCAATTATGAAGCTGACATTTCCTTTCATACATGCATAAGAGATGGATAATATACCCCCCATGCCAGAAATGTAAAGCTAAGTATAAAAGGAGGAGCAGGATGCAAAATACTGAAGTGATTCATGGTTACTTTTACAGAATTTCACATGCTCTTTGCACAGTTTTTGAAATACAAGCAAATCCAGCAGTAACATTACCTGGGAAAGCAGGAGCAACATGGAGGTCACAGTTCCTTACAGGGAAGATATAACCAAAATGGAATGAGTGTATTTTTCTACTTTTTATATTTACAGTCAATCCCAGTAAAAAAGAAAGAAGAAAGAAAGAAAGAAAAGAAAGAGAAAGAAAAGAAAGAAAGAAAGAAAGAAAGAAAGAAAGAAATATTTTAATGAGAATTTTTAGGTTATCTTTGCACATAGGGCTTGCTGATTCACGGCCTGTCTTCATCCCAATTGCCTTAACATCAAGGGAAAAAAACCCCTCCAGTAATCTTAACTTTCTCTCACTTCCTTTAGCAAACACACTGCTTGCCAAGTGAAAATAAGAAACATTCATCATATTATGAACTCCTTCAACATAATTAGTTGCATTGTAGTCTGATATATTACAATAGGTCTTTAGGGATCTTGAAAGTTGCAGTGAGAAAGGTAGTAGAGCCAGCAGCCCAGCCTTTCTCTAAATAGCACACTTAAAAAGGACAAAATCTTCTCCCATTACTTCTAACAAACAACTCAGTTTTGGATATTTTGTGTACTGTGTAACATTTTGTCTAGGTGGAATTATACTCCAAGTTTTTAAATTGGCTATTTCAACTAGAATACTATAGAATTTTTGCCTGTATGTCAGGTTTTATTTCATGACTCCACATTAGTACATAAGCACAGTACTGGTTACATAAAATATCAAAGTAGTTTAACCTATAAAACTGGAATTGGAAGAGACCTTGAATAGCATAAATGATTCTGGAGAACATGGGCCTGGGAGATTTAGCTCAGTGATTCCAATGCCTGCCTTGCAAGAACAAGGTCCCTACGTCTATCCTCAGTAATTTGCATAAGACAATGCTGGGCATTGTGACTCACGCTCACCAGCAGTCAGTACCACACACCACAATGCTATGCCTAGTGGCTCATGTCTTTAATCTCAGCACTCAGTGGGTAGAGGCAGGAGGATTGCTGAGGTCGAGGCTGAGTTCAGGATCAGTTTGAACTACAAAGGGAGACTCTGTCTCAAAACAAACAAACAAACAAATGTGGACAACAAAGGCAAGGAAAGGAGCATGACAATCTATGATTTTAAATTATATTAATATCTTTTTAGAGTATAGTGAATCAAAATATTGTAGGAGACAGACTTCTATCATCAAGTTTGTCATTGCTTAGACTTTCTAAACTTAATCTTTGTACTTCATTCATGTACAATGACAATGATATTCACCATTTTAGAGAAATTATATGAGAAGTCCACATTAGAGCCCTTATTCTTTGCCAATCTCATTTCTTCCAGTGACCATATAAACCATCAAAACACTAATATTTTCTGTGATCTTTTTACATCCCCTAGGAGACAGTGAGCTGAAAAACACAGAGCCAAGCAACCCAAAAGAGTAAGCAGTTTGAGTGTGAAATGTGCATGAAAAATGGCAGGAATCAGTACATTGAATTATCTTCTTTTTTCTCTTCAGTGAGTAGTCATGATTTTTCTGCCTGTCCTCTGTAAAGCTCTCTCAAGTGTTTCAGTGAGTTGTTGGTCGACTTTTTACTGAGCAACCAGCAGCTTAATAATACCTCATATTACTGAAGGAGGAAGGCTGTTAAACACAGGGTTAAAACTAAAGTTCTTTAAGATTAGAGAATTAAATGTTTCTTACTTGAACATGTATCTTTGTTGTGGGAGGTCGAGTGAGGTTTGTGGCAGGTGATATTTTAAAACTTCTGTTATTCAGAAACTCTCTTGGGTAAATATGAATTCCCACAACTAAGGATGAGATAATAGAAAATGTGTGTAACCAGAAAGAGAGAGATGTGTTGGTAACATTTTATGCTAAATAATCACACTATCTGAGGTTGGGGAGTTAGCTCAGTGGTTCTGGCATCTGTCTTGCAAGCGCAAGGACCCAGGTTCGATCCCCGGTAACCACATACCATACTGGGCATGGAGACTCACATCCAGCAGCAAGCAGTACCACATACCACAGTGCCTAGCGTGGTGGCTCACAAAAAAATCATACTATCAAAACACAAAGTAACAAACACCCAAACACTATTTTTGTTATCATTGCTTTAACTCAAAACATGAATTTTTACCATTTAACAATTAAGAGAATATTTTAATTCCCTCCTTGGCACTTACACTGGATGATCTATCCTTTTTCTTTTTATTTCTCTTTTGTTTTGTTTACATCCCTTGGCTAAGCTAAGAAATTATGCCTCATATTTCTAACACATTTCTTTTGGCATGAAGCAAGTTCTCTTGAGGGCGATACTTCGTATATTATAGAAAATTGTATTTTTATAAAAGACAGAATTTATTTTATGCAGATTAAAATACACTGAAGCTTTAAAATGGAAATCATACAAAAAGAATCTTTCCACATAGATTTGTATATCATTCACTTTGCTCAGTTTTTATAGTATTTATCCAAACTATGGATGCTAACAACAGAAGATTTGTTTTGTTTTCTTCCCTGCTTAGACATCTTAACAGTATTATAAACATCTTGTACAGGAAGCAGATGGTAAGTTTTGAGCATTTATGAATTGTGATTTTCGGGATGTCTGTACTACAAGACAATTATTATACTAATGAGAAGTTGTTTAACTTTTTTTTTTCAAATTATGTCAGTCTTAGTTTTTTAAAAAGATTAAAATATAGGTGTCATATAGTAAATCTAAACCTCAACACAAAGGAAATCATGACATATCTCTTCTGGACTTATGTAATCAATAAACTGTGTGAAGTAAAATTACTATAATCTTTTAGCATATAGTCATTTAGCATTATTTTCACTAAAGTGTGAAATTAAGATTGAGCTTTCTGTGCTTCTGCATACATGAAATGATTAAAACTACATAAAACCTAATTAGTAATATAAATATGGATGAAATAGTTGAGTAATTTTCCATGTATTTTAGAGTTGGCTATTTTTTAGGTTACCCTGTGTTTCATTTGCAGAACTTAAAATCAGTTTGAAAGATAATTAATTTATTGTTCCTTAAAAACATCTCATTAAAGAGCCAGGACATGAAGATAGACACATTGAACTGGATATCTACCCAAAACAATGGTCAAGAAAGATGATGCTATTTTAATTCTTATAAGCATTCCTTCACTCCTACTCATAGTCAGCTATACACCATTTTATTATTTTAGGAATAAAGGAAGACAAAAATTAGGAGAATCAAGACACAGCTGTAGTCTCTTACTCAAGTTAACTACATAGAGACAAAAGCTATAGGACTGAGAAAGAAAATCTAGCTCTGTGTTGTCTGAGGCTCTGGAAAGAGAACATGAGCACAGTCCGATGGCAGGATATCACATGCCTGGGATCACTTATCTGTCATTCCCTACCCTTTCACAATCCACTCTTTTTTTTTCTTTATTGAAATCTTTATTGGTACATTACCTATGCACATCATGATCACACTCAACAATGAGAATTTGTCCCAGTGTATGACACAACTTAATTTATTGTTTTCCATTCCCTTGCCCACACTTCCACGCCACCTTCTGTATACATAAGCTTTGTTTCCTTACTTTTATTATAATTCTATTGTTTTTCCCCGTGTTGTTTACCCCTATACCCCATTTCGTCACAATCCACTCTTGAAAGAAGGAACCATGCATAACAAAGTTGTATCTTTAGAAAGATGATGTGATAACACAGCATCAGGACCAGGAAAGCTCAAAAGGTAACAAGTAATCTAATACAAATCTTTCATTTTTACATAAAATAAGATGAAACAAAATAGTTTAATTTCACAAGTATAATACAAACTCTTGTAGTCATTATTTAGTAATATATATATTTAAATTTCATTCTTATCCATATATTTTCAGGTTTTGAAAAAAAAATCACCTTTTTCCATTCAGAGGCATAGTTGGTTCAAAGATCTAGTTTAAAATAATTTGAACATAAAATACGGTTATTCCACAACAATGTTTTAAACTTTCTCTTGGTTTTCTTAGAAATAAGTGATGACATAATATCAAGATAAAATGTTTTATGACTAATATCTTTCATAAGTTTATTGTTCAGTTACAAAATAGATGGCCTACATTCTGAATTTGAAGATTAATTATTGATTAATTTTCAGTGTAGTAAACCTGTATCTTTAATGTGTAACATCCTAAGATGTTCTGTGAACTTAAAATTTTGTCAGTTAGTTGGCATCTGTTAAAAAATGCAATAACATTCATGTGCAATATCAAGTGATTCATAATGTACACAATGTGCAGAATATATATATAATTTTATATAATTTATAGAAGCCAGGATTTTTTCCTATGGTATGATAATATTGTAGACAAATATTATTTACTAAGGTATACCTTTTTACTTTTCACATAGTCTTAATAGTTTGAATTAAAAGCAAAATAAATCAGTATATGAATAATTTTAAACATTTCCAGAGTACAGGAAGAAAAGAATGAACAATTCTAAAATCTATTGAAAGCTGCTCATGCCAAATATTATAAAGATTGATGATATTTAGCAATAAGATGAATAAAAGCTGTGGGTACTGAAATATAAGAACTAATACAGTTGGTATTGGTGGCCAAACTGAAGTGGGGAGTGAATAGAAGCTGTGTTGAGTAGGGACATAATTTCAGTGCTGCAATTCAAATCGCTAACACAATATCCCATCACTGCATGTATATAAAATAATGATTGTACTATTGTTATACAAGTTAATTTTAAATGAAAAAATAAATTAAGTAGTATGTCTAAAGATACTCTTAAAGGAATTTTTTAAGCAGCGGGGTTCACCCAATTATGCAGACAGTAATTAAAAGCCAATGTTAAATCTAACTTTTCTTTTAGGTACATTATGGTTTTCAGTGTATTTTTGGCCTCATTACATCTTATTCACTTTAAGAGGAGATGAGCAAACTTATAGCACATTTGTTTTGATCTCACAGGGATTTTCCAGATGAACACAAAGAATACTTGTGAGAGCCATAAAAGACAACCACATAACATCTTTGTTAACTGATAACTGACAGCCTTTGGAAATACACTAATGAGATGACCTCGCTGCCTCTAGAGCTGAAAGGTTTGAATCCTTTGTGCACTTTCATTGTACTTCTTCAGTTTTTCCACTCAGTTATATCAACACCAACTCAACCAGTTCTTGTATTTCAATACTCACTGCTCTCATCTTATTCTTCCTTCTACTCCACTACTATAGCATTAACTTCAATAGTTGAGCTTCACACAGGGAAAAGTACTAAGATGAAGATAAAATTGAAATATAGCAGATGTGCTTTGCTAGGTAGATGCGTGATCTGCTAAGTAAATGTGTTTCCTATTAAGTTGAATTAATTTCTCATTAGCTTTAATGTGTTCAGATGTGTCCAGGTAACAAGATAAATGACACTTATGCTTTGAACACCAACAGGGAAAAGTTGCTGAGCACTTTGCTGAAACTTCTGCCCTTAGTGCAAGACTTCCTAGAAGAATAAAATATTATCTTGGCTCATAGTTTCAAAGGTTTCAATCTAAGATCACTGTCTGTATTGCTGTTAAATGTAATGAAAGACAGCACTGTGGCAGATAGCATCATATGGTAGAGAGAATACCCTAACTCATAGCAGAGGAAAAAGGAAAGAGATAAACATCCTGTGCAATAGAGCTTCTTTCTTCTGCTATTGTTCTATCTGAGCCCCACCCTTATGGATGGTGAAAATTATACTGAAATCTGGTATCCTCTACTGTTTCGTATGTCAGTTTTCATTGGAAACACACTAATAGGCACACTCAGGAATGTCCTTTTGTAATTTTTTATGTGTTTTTCAAACCAATCAACTTGACAATTAAAATTAGTTTTAACTATCAATATATGGGTTTATATGATATATATGTTTTTTAAATTTTTTCTACTTACTGCTACAAAACCATAATTCTCATGTTAAGATAATAACATGAATATATATCTATTAGAGTACAGTATTAATTTACACTTTACATTTTACTTCAGTTGCTTCAGAGCACTGTTTCATATAAAACAGGTAAACCACATTGTAGGATACTGTACAAAAATAGTTGGTTCATATTTTTGTGCAAAGTGAATTTCAAGACATAGCATGAATATTCTCCATTCCCATCTGCTGAGATACATCACCAGGTGCAAAATCTAACCACTCTAGAGGCTACAGTTTTCTAGGAATGCACTTATTTAAAAGCAATTGAGATACCTGCAATTCTCATCCTGAATAATGAATTAAATTGGACTTTTTCAAAGTTCAAACTTCCCTTAGCAGTGGAAAATCACCATTGTTTACACTACTGTATCTCACTTTACCATTTTGTCATAATTACTCATTAGCTGTCTAATAAATATTAGTTCTACTATTTCCCATCTTGGTATATATTCCATAATCTGTTACTCCCATAATGAATCATCTCATTAACAGAAAAAATGTACCTTTCTTCCTGGAATTAAAAAGTTTGAACATGACCTCTCCACTCTTGAACCTCATCTTACAGAATCATGTCATTCTTTTATTCTGCTCTTCAAGTTTATCAACCCAAGCCATGGACCAGCAATGCCATCTACCACCTAGTTCTTCTGTTAATACTTTTGGAGGCATGTGTGGGCTTGCTCTTCTATTCCTTACACATTGTGGTTCAAATGTCACCTTTTCATAAGATAGTGCATTAAAATATGCTCAAAACTAATTGCATGCAATATGTAATTCTTAAAATTTTTAAATTCTTAAAATTTTTCAATAATTATTTCAATAATTATTTGTATGGTTTCTAGGTATGAAATATTCTTCTCAGTATTTCAGATATGTTCAAGCTTTTGCTTTCAACAACTGTCTAAACTAAATATAAAGTTTATCCTTCTGTACATATGAGAAAAATTATGCACTCAGCAGCAGAAAATTTGCCTGAAACTATGGACCAATTTGGAGGCAGAGCAAGGCATCTACCTTCACTGGGCTGATTCTGGATGAACCAGAGAGCCTGCATGGATTATGCTCTTACTAATGTAGGTGGTGGAGGGTGGGGTGTAAGAACCTTTTGAAAACACCGATTTAAAACATTTTATCTCTCCATTTTTGACCAGTGAAACTTAGGACACTTCTGAACTCTACTCTTGTTCCCTTCAAGAGTGTTATGATTGATCCAATTACTTTAACAAAATGAGTTCAGGATTTTTATTTGTTCTCCTAATTAATGTATGTTTGAAAAGATCTGTCTCCACACTGCCCTCCTGTATTTCTAATTGTTGTGTCACTTAGGGGGAATTTTTTCTCTTTTGTAAGACATTGAGCTTTCCATATGAACAAATGAAATAGATATGTTTTATTATTTGCCTATCTTCCATTAGCCACCTTTCACCCATTTAAATAGAATATTCTTTGGATCTCTGTTGTAGATGAATTCTGTTTCCAAAGTTCTTATATTGAGAACCAAACTCCCAATCTGTATTTGGAGATTGGACTTTTAAGTGGTTAATAAAGGTAAACAAGGCTGTAAGAATGGGACAGTCATTTGATAGAAACAGTGTCCATATATGCAGAGAAAGACAAACTAGTGATCAATCTATGAATACACAGTTAAAAGACCTTGTCAAAAAAGCAAGATGATATTCAGCTGCAAGCCAGAAAGAAACCCATTGTTCCATACTGCCTCCTGTGGCCATTTGACCTTGAACTTCTAGCTCTCAGAAATGGAAGGAGATATATTTCCACTATTTAACCAAACCAATTTGTGGTATTCTATTATAACTGTCTGAGAAGTCTGACTGATTCACTGAATTAGATTTTTGTTTAATAAGCAGCTAGAAAACTACATAGCTATATCAAGACATCCTCAAATATGTGAATCCATTTCTCTTCTGAAGTGTCTACTGCCTTAGGAAATTCAAAATTTGATAAGATATCATGCCTCTTAAAATAGATCACTTTTTGATATAATAAAACAGATGCTTTGTACCAGGAATATAGACAAAGAAAATGCTGTTGTATAAGTTATTTTGTTTTCTCAAATGCCCTATAAGAAAGATACTTGAAATCCCTCTGCATTTTGGGTATTTACCTGGGATATTTCACTAACAAAGCTGGGTATTTCTGAACTAAACACTCCCCTACTAAAGCACTCTCAATTTCTAACGACCTCCTTTTTTTTTGCAGGCCTCAAAGTTATAGGCTGATTTTTATGTCACTTGCTAGTACTGCATATCATGAGATGGAATCTGACAGGAAACTACATAAACATACTCTTGTGAGTCATGGGTCCAATTTTCATCTTTGTGAGCAGTGATATCTGGAGGAATTAAGTCTCAAATATCATGCAATTAATTGACATTTTGGAAAGTTTCCAAAGAGCACAGAATTTCTCTAAGCAACCCCCCCCCCAAAAAAAAAAAAAAACATTCAATTCGATACAGTTTGCTGAGAGAACAATCTTGGAAGAACTGAAAGATGGTTGATCTGATGACTTATGTTAATTCAGAAAAAGCAATTTATGGACTAGCCTGGAAAGAAGTTTAAAAATTCATGTGTTATTTGGAAAACATCTAATGTACCTTACAGTTTAAAAGGGTAAATCTGATTTTCCTCAAAGGAAATAATCCTTTTTATTAATATCTCCATTGTATGTTGGTTTTTGGCTTGAATTTATCCTCTTAATGACAAGATAATTCTTTTACTCATTAAAATAAAGACTTCTTAGTGCTTATTATACATTCCCCTAATCCTCCAAGCACTGTGATTCAGTAATATTAGATTTCTTGACTACATCAGACAATCTCTCCTAATAGTGGCATCAAAATACAGTCCATAACAGGGCGATTCATTTTGATGAGAGCTTTTATATTTGAAAGGTACGTCTCCTCACAGTGTAATGAAATATGTCCCAACATTGCTATAAAAGTTCTCTAAAAGGGAATACATTTCTTGTCTCCTAGAAGAAACCTGCAATACATTTCCCAAAACTTCCTTGACAAAACTGCCGTTATGTGGTCAGCTATCCTCAGGCACAGTTTCACTAAGATTCAGTATGGCAGTTCACCAAGGCCTCTATAAATAAATGCAGGGGAAAAATCATTACAGAGCCTCCCTCATCTCAGCTGGCCAGAAAAGAGATAACTCAACAAAAATATGGTTTAGACAAAGCGTTTCTGGCATGCTCATTATATTTCTGTGCCCTTTCTCTTACAGAACACACATCTGTCCTTTTGCTTCTGTCTTGTTTATCTCCTTTGTGTTGATGAAGTAGATTTGCAGTTACTAGTATTTCAATTTGACCTGAAATATTTTCTAAAACAGAACTTATAGGAACTTTTGAATACTAAGAAAAAATTATTGATCTGTTTTGCTATCATTCACTTTGTGTAGCTTGAATATAAAATGAACATAAAAATAAAAATAAAACAGGAGGAGAAAGTGCAAAACAAGGAGGGGTGAGAGACAGAAAGAAGAGCACTTGATGAATCTAGCAAAACTACAGTGACCGCTAGATTAAGGAAAAAATAGCAGCCCCTATAACTGCTCCTAAATTAATAGCTACTTGCTTGAGCTTTGGAAAAAGATAAACATCTGGAAAAAACATGTTCACTATCCTTCAATCTCAGCCACCATTTGAAACAAGTGGAATATGAGGTAAAATTTATCTAGTAAGCTAGATAAATCTAGATAATCTAGTAATTTTCTCTTTGAATGAATCACATTACTATTTGGATATTTCATTTTAGAACGTTTGATTTTTATCATTTTATTTGACTTAATCAATTTGGACAAAAATAATCGATGGAGAATATAATCTTATGACATTTTCCTGTGTTGGTGAAGGGTTTACATGCAGGCATTAAGAAATGGTTGCATGGACAATTACTTATTAAATACTAACATGTATTTAAATCACCGTTATTAAAAAGCAAATACTGATTCGACAGTTAAGTATAGAAGCTGAGACTTCACATTTCTGTAAGATGTCACTGATAGTCTGTGTAGAACACCACAGAAGCAAAAGGGAATATTAACAATTATCTCTAGCTTTACTTGGACCATGCTTTTATGTACCGACTATCCTGAATATTACTCATGAGAGTGTCATTTTAACTAGTTGATTCTTGTTCCTATGGACATATGTCCATAAAACTGCTTATTTGTTTTATATTGACAACATTTCCATAATTTTAATTTAGAATATTGTATTTGCCTTTGTGTTTGTTTAAAGTCTAATATTAATTGCTGGTACAAATTCAGGTTTATAATATAATCTATCTAGTGTAGTCACATGAGATATAATTTTTATACCTCTCCAGAACTCATTGACACATTGGAGATACTGAGGCTCAACAGGAAGGAAATAAAAAGAATCTGTAAAAGTGAAAAACTGAAAAAGGGAGAAATACTGGCATATCAGAAAATAAGTCTGTTAGGAAACAAAAAAGTTGTCTCCTTAATGTCAACAATAATACATAATATAATTTATGTATTAATAACAACATAATAGGGAAATGATAGAATTTGAAAGAAGAAATAAAACTAAAAATAGTCCTAAATTGGTCAATGATTATAATAATGCTACAGGTGGTCTTGACAAAGCTGATCCACATCTAATAAGCTATTCTGTAATTAAAAATCAAGGCCAATATTATTATAAATTATTTATGCACATATAGACCAAACTGTATGGACCTCACTCATTTGTTATTTATTGTAATGATGTGGGTTCTAAAGTCATTTATAATTCAAATTAGATCTAATAGACCCAATAATCCAAGTAGGCAAAGCACCAACCAGAAAGTCCATCATCAGTGTCTTCAGTATTAGTCTAAGTAGAAATTTTATTTAAATTGTACCACACTCAAAAAAATGGAAGGCCCAGATGACTGCACACTGTGTTGCTCAAAGAAAGACAAATCATAAGAATTTGGAAAAAAAATGTAACCATGATTGTCCAAATTATAATGTTGCCACTGTCTATTAAATGTCTTAGGATATACCACACAAAGAAAAAATATGGAATAAAATTGATAAGATTATCTTTTTAGTATTCCTTATATTATTTTATAAAATTAATGAAAGTTAATGAAAAATACGCATTTTTTGTTCATCCTGTCTACAAATAATTTACTGGTAAGTGGTTAAATTTCCAGTCGTATATAGAAACATAGTCCCTTGAGGTATTCCATTGTATTTTACTTCCATATACAATACTGTCACCCATAAATAAATCTTTACATACAAGAAAGATGAGTTAGAGTGGCCATATACTGGTTTCCTGGGATAGTACATGCTGAACAGTCAAAATTGAATTATAAATGGTATTCTTGTTTTGCTTTCCTGCAGTATTTTAATTTGACTATCTTTGTATTTTTATCTTATGTTTAGCGTTCATTGTTTTAAGGAATTTTCTTATCAAAATTATGAGAATAAATACAAACAGAAAAAAACAGCAGATCTGTGAACAACACTATTAATTTTGAAGAAAAGATTCTCAGAAACGGATAACATGTTTTACAGAACCATTTGTATTTACAACTAATACATTTAAATTAGCATTAAAATTTAAAGATTTTGTAAAAATGTAAGAAGTAAATAATAGTATCTAAACTCAGGACAGAATATATATACATAGAAAGTCAATGCTAAATTTTAAAATCTAGAAGAATCAATATCTGCATACTTCAAAATTACAATCAAGGGAAAGAAGATAAAATATCCTCCAGAATTCAAAGACATGTAAAAAGAGAGTAAACAAATGATGCAAAGCAGATAAATGATTCGTTTAAATTTACAATGAATTGCAGAAGTGTGAACCACAAGAAAAGGACCTAAACAACAAGAAAAATAGATTGCAAAGAAGTAAACAGTTATTGAACTGAAGTTATTTGTGTTAGGACAGTTGTAAAAGCTTATTGAATATGATAGAAAAAGAAAAATCATAGGACTGAATGTTTTCCTACACATTTTAAATTTGTTAGTATAGAGAAAAACTGTATTAAATAAAAATATATTTTTATGTACTCAAAATAATTTGTCTTCAAATATTAAACTTGGTTCTTTGAGGTTTGTGAAATATTATAACATGAATTATTTGAGAAAGGGACACATTTTAATTTAAATCTATTATATATTTACAAGTAAAATCTCAGAGAGTTTGTTGAAAATTTAGGAGGACAAATGATAATTTCATGTCTGTGAAAATATTATATTAATGTTATTATTAAATACCAATAATATTAAGTATTGTATGAAATGTATTTAATATTAAATATTATATTAATGTAGTATTAATATATTATATTCATGTTAAGTTTATAAAATTCATGCTATCAAAACAAGAGTAGAAAATGAAAATAAATTTGACAAATATACAAAACTGATGATAAAGGAACCATGAGAATTTAGAGTAATAAAATATTTAAACACAAAAAATGTAGGACAACTGAGAATTTTCTTTTATTTTGTAAAATTTCAGTTAAAACTTCTAACTTGGAATTTTTATAATTGATGAGAAACAAACTTAAGCTTTTTTTGAAAAAATAAATTAGAGCTGTCAGAATTTTAAAAATAATAAAATAAAATGTATAACAGCAGTATGTTAAAGAAAACAGCATGCCTTTGGAAATGGCTGACAAATCAATGGAGTTAATAACCACATCAAGACTCTTTAACATTTTCCATAATAGTAATTTTTGAATTTAAAAATGTCAAATAAATTAATAGATGAAGAAAAGAAAAAAATATGGTTTAAGTCACATTAATTATCACATTAAAATATTAAAAGACACAAAAGTGAAAGAGTTATCTAGAAACAAAATGAAAATTGAGAAGGAAAATTTTTTTTCCTCCTAAGAATAAAGCAGAAAAAATAATGATGGCAGAAACTTTTTGATGCAGGCATTCAATAATCAGTCTCATCTTTTTAAGATGAAAAAGATGCAAGTATGCACAGGAATATGAGTGGAAAAACATCATATGGATGATCAGTGATGTGAATTAAGTTTGACAACAAATGAATACAAGCATGATGTTCACTCCAAGCTCATGTGCAGTCCAAAGCACTGGGGACAGAAAACATTGCCCATTAAAATGAACTCCCTGGGACCCAGGATCCTTTTATATGATTATTATATTAGGAATGAGATGATTACAGCTTTGATTCTCTGATAAGTAATACTGAACACTTCTTTACAGACCCGTTGGCCAGTTGTATGTCTACTTGTCAATTATGTTTATTCAGATCTTTGGTTCACTGTAAACTAGGGTAGTTTCCTACTTGTGAGTTAGTTGACTCCTTATACACTTTGAATACTGCTGTCTTGTCAGATTTAAAGTTTACAAATAATTTGTCCTAGTGGATAAGATTTTTTTTTATTCTGTCTTTACTGTGCAGAAAGAAATTCTATTAGTATATACAATTCTATTTTTTTTTGTTAACTGTGATTTTAGTGTTATAACAAAAAAGAAAAAGGAAAGCAAGTAAGTAAATAAACAAATCAGCTTTGTCTAGATATATGTTAAGTAGCATGTGTATGTTTTCTTTCATTAGTTCTATGAATTTGAGTCTCATAGTTAACCTATTTGTTTTGAATTGATTCTTTAAAATTGCATGATATAAGTCCAATTTTTCTTTTCTTTTTTTTTTTTTTCTTTTCTTGTGGTCTCCAGCATCACTGATGAAGGAGACAATCTCCACTAGGTAATATTTTTGTTGTTGCTGAGACAAAATAGCATCTACAAATGAAAGATGGAAAGGTTCAAATAAGCTCAGAGTTTCAGGGATTGAATATATGGTGGACGGACTCAGGGAGCAGTGAAGGCTATGTGTCCATGACCCATCCAGACCAACTCAGACTGTCTTCCACTGGTCCCCTCGGTAGCTCCCAAGGCAATCAAATTAATGTCAATCTTATTGATAGCATTACTCCCTTCCTTTCATGGGCCGGACTTTCTTAACTGAAGACCAATGACTATAACTGCATGAATTTGCCTCTAGGTTTTCTATTTGATTGTGGTGATTTATATTTTCATTTTAAGTAGATACTATAAAATTTTTATTTCTATATATTTAGGGTATATTTTTACATGAGAAGACATATATTCTGTTGACTGATATACATGTGCTGAGCCATCCTTGAATGTCAAGATCAATTCCTCTTGGATATCATTTATAATTTCAACATATACCATTGAATTCAGTTTCATTCCATTTTGTTGAAGATTATTGTAGCAAATTTCATAAGGTTGTTGGTCTTATTTTCTCTTCATGTAAAGAGATTATCTGGCTTTGGTATCAGGAATATCATAATCCATTTTCAATATTTTTAACAAAAATATCTGATATGGGTAAGTAATAAGAAATAAAAGGATTTTTTAGCTATGCTTCTAGAGGCTGAAAGGTTCAAAGACTTAGGGTCAGAAAGAATCTCCTTAGTGTTTGGTGAATGTTTGCCTTCTGAGGCATGGACATAGCCTAAGATATCTTGTCCTGAGATGTGAAATGAGTTTAGCCTTCTTTTTCTTTCTCCTTCTTATTTCTTTTGCCTGAGTTTTAGCCTGACTATTAGCATTACTTCTTCTATGTATATTTCACAGTATTAATGTGTGTAGTTTTCCTGGAACTTGATAGGAGTTTTTAACTAATATTTAAATATTGTTTTACTATTGTTCTACTTAGGCTTTTCCTTTCATTGTGATTCAATTTGGTTTATCTTATATTTCTAGAAATTTGCCTTTTTTCTATCTATGATCTAAATTGTTAGCGTGTAATTATTCATGATAGTTCCCCATCATCTATTTTACTTCTTAGGTATTTATATTAATGTCTTCTCTTTCATTTTTTATTCTATTTGTTTTATGATTCCTTATTTGTTTTGCCTACCTGGGAATTTGTTGATTTCATTTCTTTAAAAAAGAATAAATAACTTCTCTAAATATTTTTCTACCATCTCATTTATTTTTGCTGTTATTTTGTATTTATATTTGTTGGACAGGTTTTATTCTGTTTGTCATTTTTCTAGTTTCCTGAAGTATAATTTTCAGTTATTATCTGAATTTTATTCTTTCACTAAAATATCAGTGTTTACAGATATAAAATGACCTCAGTACTGATGTTGTTACACCTTATAAATGTTAGTATATTGTAGATTCATTTTCATATATCTCGAGATATTTTTAAAATTCTTCATAGAGTAATAGTACAAGTGTTTCATAACTCACTATTGGCAGAGATTCCTAAAATAATCTTTCCTATAGTTACTGTATTTAATAACAATTTAAATTCATACTTTCTGCCAAAAACCATAACAAACAATAAATGCTCATTTATGAGTAGACACATGGTAGTCACACTTCTTTGTCTACTTGTGTTGTGTTGAGAGAAAAATGTATAAATTAAAAGAAAAAGCTAAACAAAACAAATAACAACATAGGTAAGTTAATGGTCAAGTGTTTCAGTAAGGTAACAAGAATGGAATCAAAAACACTCAGATATCTAACTTTGACATTGTGGGGTTACTTAGGTCTATATCTCCAAAAGATAATAAGAAATAGGCTGAAGTCTAGAAGAATATTATACAAAAAGTAGTGAATGATCTTGACATGACATTGGTGGTGGATATGCATTAGTGTGTTCTAGGAACTAATATTTTGACTATAGCTGAGTGATAAATGGTAACCACAACAGATGAAGCTGGAGAAAAAAGCTGGAGCTGGGTCACTGGACCATGTTAAAGAAATTGGATTGTATTCAAAAACTAATGGAAAGCTATTACAGGATTTTAAGAAGGTGACCAACATGATGTAAATTACATTTTTAAAATATGACTTTATGTCAAAGAATGTACTAAGAGACATCTGGAGGAAGTAATCAAGAATATATGGCAGAAGTCCAAATATTGATTGTGGTTTTGACAAGAGTAGTATCTGCAGAGGTGGAAAGAAATAGAATGAATCAAAGTGCACTGCAGAGTAAGGAAGGATTGGGTTTGTTGGAGAAATCAGAGGATAAAGTGAAATAAGATTTTTATTCTTGATTTTACTGTCTGGGTAGACTTTCATGACATTTTCTGAAGAAAAACTGTGAAGAACCAATCTGAGTTAGAAATAAAGAATTTTATTTCTAAGATTGTCATAAATTAGACTTCTGTAAAGCCAAATCCCACAGGTGGCTGCATAAAAAACTAAAATATGTTCTATTTCCAGATACTGGAAGCTTGAGATCAAGATCTTGGCTGTGCATCTAGGATCCATTCAGAGGTCTCTTGACTTGGCTTATAAAGGATTATTCACTGAGTGGCTGTAGACAAAGTCTTTTCTTCCTCTTGGGCCTTTGTAATTCTCAAGAATAACTGCAGAGGGTATCAGGAGGACAATATTTTGAGATAGAGAAATGAGCACTTCAGTTGAGAATTTCATGTGGCATCGGGTTTCAAATACAAGGAAGCCTACTTTCCAAAATTCTTCATCTCTGTGGGTGTGGAGCACAGATAGCAAAAACTCCATCCATCCCAGTTACATGCCCTGGGCATCTGGATTTTGAACTCTTAAGCTTGTACTTCACTTGCAATCTATCTGTATACAGTAAAGGAACTTTAAAAAAATTGTGGATGTTCTTTCTCACTAAATTTTAAAAAGTTTATTATTAGCTGCACAAAGGTCTGATTCATAGATTGTAGACGACCACCTTCATGTTCTGTGTCTATGACCTCTGTAGGCTGGAAGAGGAGGGAGAGAAAGTGAAGCTAAGAAGTGTTGTGGAGTTTGGATGATAAATTATATAATTATTCTCTATCAGAATATTCAAAGTGGGTAATGATTTAAACAACCTGAGAACTGGTGCTTCTCAGAATAATTTCCCCTTTCAGTTAATTAGACTTTTACAGGATGTGAAGTATAGGTTTGAGGTTTAGATCATTTGACAGTATAAAGACTATACTTCAAAGTGTTCTGCTGCTTGTCCTTGATGATATTTAAGTCATTTATCAGTCTGAATGTAATTCCTTTTTTAGGTTAACAACATTTTCTTCCAGGAATATTTCAGAAGTTTGTATTTTTCTTTATATAACTTTACAATTCAAGGGTGATAATCATTCTTTGATTTTAGACCATTTTCGTATATCTGTTTATATATATTTCATTTAATCATTCTAAAAAGTTAATATAGGGGCTGGAGGTACAGCTCAGTGGCATCACACTTGCATCATAAATGCAAGATCCTAAATTCAATCACTAGTATCAAAAAAGAAAGACATTAATATAAAGTAATATTTGTTTCTCCTTCAAATTTTTACTGTAAAAATAATGTCCTTTTCTGATATATTTAACTACTTCTAATTGCCTACTAGTTCTTTTTTAAATTTTTTTTATTTTAGCTCTTGTAAGATTTACTCCATATATTGTATTGAGTCACTAATTCAATTTAACATTCCTTAATATTCTTATTGTTGCTCATATATTTTGCTTCTCTTGTTAGTGTTTGTGACTCATCTTTTAGTTTTCAAACTGTCTGGCTAGATGTAAGCATAGTTATCTCCTTTAAATAGGCTTTTAGGTTTATTATTCAAATTCCTAGAATTTTTGTCTCTGATATATTCAGTGTTTACCCAGGAAAAGATGGAGAGAAATTCATGCACTTGGAAATGACTAATTATATATTTGTGATCTAAAATCCTATCATTTCAGCTTGATGAAGAGGCAAGTTTCTGACATTAAGCCATATTTACGCAGCCTGTGCTCTGATGGATGGCATCTCCAGCTCCCAGGCTCTTTTGTGGTTATTCATTTTATGCCTAATTTTAATAAAATTATTCAGGAAACAAAATTAAGTAGTTTTATTGCCTATATAAATGTCATTTTTCTGTTGATTCTGCAAGTATCAAGCAAACATTCTTGAGAATTTAGATTTTTCAAAGTACTAAAGAGTGACCATCTAATAAGGAGCTACTGAGAACTCCAGAGTATAATAAATGGCCTCAGTTTACAGGGGGAGAAAGAGAAGAACCATATAGTTGTGTTACTCACCTAAAGTTCCAGCCATCTAGTGAAAACAATGAAGAAATTGCTCAACTGTCTTGGTCCAGTACATTACTTAATGTGGCGTAGGTGGACCAGACAATATGAATCTTTGTATACTTCCAAGCGGTACAAATTAATTTAAACTTTCCACAGTTTTATACTTTGAGAAAGCATTTTTCTTATATCCAAATAATTTTTCAAAAATGAAGTCAAGTGTTATAATTAAATCAAAATTATATTTGATACTATGAACTTGCATCATTTACCAATTTTATTTCAGCTTTTTAAAAATATGGCATATTTTCTTGCCCCATCTAATATCTATTTTTTCTCAGTTCTGAAAGATTCTGAGGATGAAAGTAAACAACTATTTTCTTTATTCTGAAAAAACTATTTACATATTCAGTAATGATAGATTCAAAACACTATTGAATTAAGGTCTCTATTTTTGTTGTAGTAGATTCTAAGTATAATCAATTCAGCTTTTCAAGTTTCAAAAGATTTTCTTCAAAATATAATATCTATGCTGAAATACATTTCTTTCAAATTCACTTTAACTTCCAGTAGTTCAAAATGTCACTGTATTTGGTTATGAAGCCACTAATGAGTAATTAGTTTAAAAGAGGCTGTTATAAGATGTAGCAGTCACAAACTGAGCTGCTATAAACATGAGTGCACATATGTCACTGTGATATGAATCTTTTACTTTTTTTGTGTATATACCTAGTAGGGCGATGCCCAGGTCAAATGTGACTAATCCTAGCATTTTGAGGAATCTCGAAATTGATCTTCACAGCAGTTGTATGAGTCTACAGTCCCACCAACAAGGAAACAAATTTTATGTATATATGGGGGTGGTAGGGTGGATAGGGCTATGGGAAAAAAATGAGAATTAAGTTGTGTCTTATACTGGTACAAATCCACATTATGGAGTGCAATCATGATGTGTATATGTAATGTACCAATAAAGATTTCAATTTTAAAAAAAAAGAGGCTGTTATAATGGACTTCAATACAATCTGATTAGTGTTTTTACAAAGAAGAGATGCCATTTACACAATGAAAAACGTAATGAAAAATTGTGTTAACTAAAAATCAATAAGGTACTAGAGAGTAAACATAAAAGAATTATTTAAAAATAAACACACCACAAATAACATCATTTTTAAGTTATGTTTTTGGTGATTAATAAATTTTATGCACAACAGAAATTTTTGTAAAATTTATTTTGGAAAACATAAGTTATGTAACCTATTTTCACCTAAAATTTATTCTTAGTGATTTAATTTTAATTTCAGTTAATTTTAATTATAACTATTCTGAACATTTGATAAGAAAAGTATTCAATAATAATATTGTTTATTGTATAACCCACAATAGATGCAAACAATTTTCATTTCCAGTTTTATAGTAATCTAATCCAACCTATAGCATTATTCCTATCAGCAACCTATCAGCAACCTATCAGCAATATTCCTTCTGGCTTGTTGGTTTTGGCCTACTTTAATTTTCAAATATGTTATGAAAAAGTTTAAAATTTACAGAAAAATATCAATAATCATAAAAAACAACAAAATTCCAATTGTTGAATTCCTGAAATATTAAAATATGTAAGACCAAAAATTTCATTGTTAGCCCTCCTGGATGATTAATATCTTGTATGTAAAATTTTCAGAGTCAAATTCTTAAAAACAAACAGTCCCAGAAAACAAATACCCTCAGTAGAGGAAAGATAGCCTCTTTAACAAATAGTGCTGGAAAAACGACTTTAACTGGCCAAAGTCTAAAGCTAAACCTATCTTTTCACTGTGTACTAAAATAAAATCAAAGTGGATTTGGGACCTAAATGTTAGAACAGATATACTAAACCTGCTACAAAACAGGTTAGGTTAAACTCTTGAAGACACTGATTTAGGAAAGATTTCTTGAACAAATTCTCTATAGCATGAGAACTGGTAGAAAAAAAATCAATAAATGGGATCTCATCCTGTTGAGACGTTTTCTGCACAGCAAAAGAAACCACCAGCAAGGCAAAAAGGCAACCAACAGTATGGGAAATAATCTTTACCAGCTGTTTTTCAGACAAAGGGTTACTATCTAGAATATATAGAGGGCTTAAAAAATCAGTCCGCCCAAATTTAAAGACCCAATTCAAAAATGGGCATTTAAAATGAACAGACAATTTTCAGAGAAAAAAAAAAATAAAAGCAGCTAAGAAGCACATGAAGAAATGTTCTACATCACTAGTCATTTGAGAGATGCAGATGAAAACAACACTAAGATTTTATCTCACTCCACAGAAAATGGCTCTATCTCAGAATTAGCCAGCAGCAAATGTTAGTGAGGCTATGGAGAAGAAGGGATCCTTCTGTACTGTTGGTGGGAATGTAGACTCATACAACTCCTATGGAGATCAGGTTGGAGATTAGAGGTGTCATTTGATCCAGATATTCCTGTGCTAGGTAGACACGCACAAGAATTAAAAGATTCATATCACAGTGACATATGTGCACCCATGTTTATAGCAGCTCAGTTTGTGATAGCTAAAACTTGGAAACAACCAAAATATCCATTAACTGGAGACTGGATAAAGAAGATGTGGTTCTTTTATAGAACAGAATATTACTTTGCTATAAAAACTGTTTTAAAGAAGTTGTGGTCCACGTGATAAGGCTAGAGTCAAATGTCAGCCTAGACGTACATTTGTCTGCATTGACATCTCTTCCCCCTGAATCATTGTAGGATGTCTTAATGAATTAGAGTTGTGTTTGTTAGAATCTAGAAATGTTACTCACATTTGAAAGCAATGTTCTGCACAGTAGGATAAGAAGACATGAAAACAATGCTCTGTATGTTTATTTTAATGACTTCTCCAGTTTTCAACATTGATCAGGTTCTCTCTATGAGATACCACTCAACTGGAATTCATTTGATGTTTGTCTTACTGTTAGAAGGAGTTAAGGAATCAAGGCTGAAGACACCAGAGTCAAATTTTTATTTTATCACACTGTACCAAAGGCATATGCTATCAGAATCACTTACAACTTCTCAAATTGACCTTTATTTTTTTGCTTACCTGATATTTGCAACATTTTCCTAATGTAAAATTCTTATTTAGGGCCAGGGATTTAGCTGAGTGCTTCTGGCACCTACCCTGCAAATGCAAGGGCCTGGGTTGGATTCCCAGTAACCACAACAATGCTGAGTGAGGAGACTTCCACCCACCAGTAATCAGAACCATATACCACAGTGCTGGGTGTGGTGGCTCATGCCTATAATCTTAGCATTTGAGAGACAGGGGCAAAAGAATTGCTTTGAGTTGAAGACTGAGCTCAGGACCAGCCTGAACTACAAAAGTGAGACCCTGTCTCAAAAAAAAAAAAAAAAAAAAAAAAAAAAAAAAAAATCTTGTTTATTTCACTTTTTTCAATATTAGATTCTACCAAAGAAAATCATTATCTGCAGCACCTAGTTAAAGTTTGAAGAATTATATTTCCTTTTCTCTCTGATACTAAAGTATAGATGTCAATTTTTGAAGCTGTTTTAATGGAAAACATCTTTTGCCTGTCATGTATTTATTTTAATTGTTATTTTACATAAAAACTATTTTATACTTTCAGTCATCCAATAGTACTTGATTGTTTAAATAAATTATGCCATTTTTGACCTTTGGAAGGTCTATCAAAAAACATGAATGTGTTTTTGGTATCTTACCATTTTGTATATTTTGTTTATTTTTCATGAAAAGTTCATTACTATCTGGCACTAGGAGATACTTCAAGAACCTCCAGAACACTTTCATGCTGTGTCATGCATTCAGCTATTTCTCCAAAGAGCTGTGGTTTCTTCATTTAGAAAATGACATCAGAAAACAATGTCTGAGAAGTAGGTAAGCTCATTGTTTCTGGATACTATCACTGACAGGCTGTTTAGGTTGCCAGGGTAAGTGAATTATTTGTGCATATAAATCATTATTTCTATGTATTATGGTCATGTATGATGGTCTAAATATAAATTAAAATCAAAATATGCAGCTGTACCCACTGATTATCTTAAATATTCTGTCCATGTAAAAACTGGTTTCCACCACCTTCTTTTCATGTACTTCATAATTTAGTTTTAGTAAACATATATGGTGTCACCAGAATTACTAACACATTACTTCACTGGAGACAAATTCATAAACCCTTATGTAAAGTTTCAAGGATATTTATTCTTATTGTATACATATTTTTCTCTTTCATTTCATTAATTTTTCATTTACATTAACGTTTTTTGTATTCTTTCAGGGAAGATGTTTCATACTACAATAATTTAGTTTTTTTTGTTTGTTCGTTTTGCTTTGTTTTGTCTATTCTTTAGTATAAACTCTCAGCCATCTACAAGTTTGTTAAGATATGTTATGTTATTGTAAGAGTACATGAATTTTAACAACTGCATATCCAAATTTATCCACAATTTTAAAATACTTACACAATTCTAATAAGGTTTTCTGAAATTCATTGTTCAAGTGTTTCTTTTGTCTAGTAACTCTGAGCCAAATATAGGAGTATGGTGCTCAGTCTTGATTAGAAAACAACGATCTAACATAAAACAAATATAGAAAGAAGCTACAGGATGTACATTGTGAAGTAGTTGATTATGCATAGAGGAATTATTCAGAATAATATTGGCCAAATAGGTTATGATCCAAGCCCTTGGAAAGATCAATAATTGTAAGAGATTCTAAGTTTTCTAAAGTTATGTTTTGCATAGAAAATGTCCTTAACATACTTAGTCTAAATTTCCCCAATATGAGAAACCACTGACTCATTGTTCTTTTATAATTAAATACGGAAAAGAATCTAGGATTGTACTTCTTTCTAAAAAGATGGCAGTGAGTCATTCCCCTGTGAATTTCTAAAATTTTAATTCACTATAGGTAAATATCACATTTTGGTGATGTTTTCATTTACAACTCTGTCAATTAGCATTGCTCAGAAGTGCACTAAATAGTCTCCAAGAGGCTTGGGGGAATTAATGTCTCCCGAATCGCCTAATTTGCTACCCAGGACTGACAGAGACATCGAAGCAAATAGATACCAAAGCATTCACTAGCACTGAAATAAAGCGGAAAAGAATCTAAGCATTTTCTTTCATCTCTTCAGGGCATTATTTCTGTCTCCTACTCACCTGCTCTAATTATCCTGGCAGCTCACTTCAATTACATTATTTCTGCGAGTAACAAGATGAGCCAGATTTTCTCGGGTACCAAAGACACAGTATCATCAACAGAAAAGTCTTGATGACACCCCAGTGACTCCAAAGTGTTAATCCATCTCACTGGATGCTTATCTGAGTTCCAAGGAATGACATGCTCCGGGGAGAACTTGGCTAAATAAGAGATGGCTTTAGTACACAAGCAACAGGACCGTTCAATTTGTTTTTCCTATATTTACATTAGCTAAGCATTGGCAACAAGAACGCGATTTTGAAGCTCACATAGTGCCATGCCTGCTGCTCATGTTGAGCTGCTTTCAGGTCAATTAATGCCTCCGAAGTTCTTAAAGCAGGTGCTAATCTGGTATTTAAACCACTGAGACTCTGGCATATTTTCCCTGTAAAGAGAGTTTAGGAGTACTCTGTACTAGAATTTTAAAAGATGGATGAATAA
>PVIR01012918.1:0-43427 GCA_004026965.1 Petromus typicus | reverse complement strand
TGTGGTTCAGGCTGGCCCTGAGCTCAGCCTCAAACTCACATCACAATCCTCCTGCCTCTGCCTCCCGAGTGCTGGGATTACAGGCGTGAGCCACCACGCCCCGGCACTGTGGTATGTGGTACTGGTTGCTGCTGGGTGTGGGTCTCCACACCCAGTATTGTTATGTGGTTACCGGGGAATCGAACCCGGGCCCTTGCGCCTGCAAGACAGGCGCCGGAACCACTGAGCTAACTCCCCGGCCCTGTGTTTGACTTTTTTTGACTGCTTAGTTCAACTAGAGTCAGACCCTCCAGGCTCCTCCTGTTGTAGCCGGAGTCATCAAGTTCCTCATCCTCCCCCAGTGGTTTTTCTCACACTGTAACATAGCCCTTGTTCTCCTGTGGGTAGCACAAGGAGGCACAGTACCAGGTTGAGTGTTTGGGGCCATGGTCTGTCAGATGAATCCCTCTTGGACCGTCCTGAGTTTGAGGCCCGAGTCAGGTGCTCCACTCTGGTACTCTGGGTCAAAGCCGTCGACAGTGACCAGTGTTACTGAGACTGTCTGACTTTGTTTGTTACTCTGATCAGTCTGTCCAGGGCTTTGGTGCTTTTGCAGTTAGGATACTGTTCTGTCCGGCTCTGGAAGGCTGGATGTCCACCTGCTAATCATGCATAGGTCTGGGTATTTGCAGAGTGACTGTCTTCTGTCCCTCAGGCTTGTGTGATCAAATGACGATGGATGGAGTCTCGCTTGAGAGCACGTGTTCCAGGCGGAGCAGTGTCCTGACACACACTCAGTGTCACCCACAGATGTGGTGTCTCTCTCCAGAAAGGGTGTTTAGAAATGTACATTTGTCTTCCTCTGGCCCTGTGGCTGGGGAGGGAAAGGAGAGAAGAACATGAGCTCCTCCCTCAGACATTTCTGTCAAGCCCGTCTCGCTTCCGGTGGTGTCTCCGGTTACGGGAGTTTGTCTCTGATCGTAGTTGCTGGAGGAGAGCAGAGCCATCCTTGATTCTCTCAGGAGCAATCACAGTGACTCGTGGCCTGGGTGCTGCGGCCTGGAGAAAGTGA
The DNA here is from genome assembly GCA_004026965.1 of Petromus typicus. Taxonomy (NCBI): domain Eukaryota; kingdom Metazoa; phylum Chordata; class Mammalia; order Rodentia; family Petromuridae; genus Petromus; species Petromus typicus. The sequence continues at coordinate 42,376 of PVIR01012918.1, read as the reverse complement.
GGAGACGCCCCGGGCTGCAGAGCGGGCCGCCCCGCTTGGAGAGAGGGCTTTGCCGGCCCCACACAGCTGGTTTCCGTGTGTTGCTCTGCTCTATTCAGTTTATATTTTCAGGCAAATCTTCCCCCTTGTTTGTTTGTTTGGTTTGAAAAGGAAATAAACTGCTTCATGAAAACGTGCTTGCCCTTAGCGATTAATTAACCCATGTCTACGCCATGTGTTGCACCAGACCCCACTCTAATTACAGCCTTACCTGGTATGAAAATTAATTCAGTGTTTCTGAAGAGTTCCGAATAATGGCTGGATGAAGGGCCTGTGGGAAAGCGGGGTTTCAGGAGGGCTGATAGCTGCTGATGGATCCAGTCTTCCCGGCAGAGAACCCTCCCTGGGGGGCGTTGCTGTTTGCTCGAAAAGGATACAGCACATCATGTGGCAGAGTGTGAGGCAAGCCTGTGAGGTGGCCGGCCCGTGCCCACCTCTGTGGTCCCTTTGGGTGAAACCCGTGGTGACACCATGGTCTCTTTGCATGAGCCAGCGCACACTTGCCCGTGGATTTTCTTTGCATGAAGGTTCGGTGAGGAAGCACACTGGATAGCGATGCCGTGATCACACCCATCGCTGGCATCGCTCACACTTTGGCGTTGGGATTTGAGGAGCCCTTGTGATCCCAGAACTCCTAACTCTGTCTTCTCTTCTCCACTTTGTTCACAGCGGGGCCTTTTCTGAAGTGGTTTTAGCAGAGGAGAAAGCAACTGGAAAACTCTTCGCAGTGAAGTGCATCCCAAAGAAGGCGCTGAAGGGCAAAGAGAGCAGCATAGAGAACGAGATCGCTGTGCTGAGAAAGTAAGTGTCAGGGACCGGGCCTCGCACCGCCCCCTGGGGCCTGCGGCGGAAGGCCGCGCCTCTGCCCAGGGCTGGCTGCCGGAGCCGGAGGTGAGGAGTGCTGAGTGCTGTCCTGTGCCTTGCCCTCCGAGTCGCTGCACAGCCTGGTCCTCTTACCGCTCCAGGCAGACTTGATTTTGGGCTCTGACCCTGCTCTTCCCTACAGCTGATGACCACGGGCCGGTTCCCACCCTCAGTGTCCCTGGAGGTGGGGCTTGTGCCAGCCCCCTCACAGCAGGCGCCAAGGACCCGGTGGGATGGTGCTTGCCAGCCATCCACAGTGTGCTCACAGCAGCACCACTACCCAGCGCGGGTAGCTCTGCCTTCTGGGGCAAGAGCCGTTATTGTTACTGCTGTCCAAAGCCTTCTTGCGGGGTGCTCATGTGGGGCGCAGCCCAGATGCCTCACTTCTAGAGTTGTTTCTCTACTCTTGACTTATTTTCCCTCCTCTGCACCGCAGGCTTGGCACTGGGCTCCCAGAAGCCTCTGTGGGGTCCACTGTTGAGGTGCATTACGTCTTCACTGAGAATCGTATTTTTATTCCTCGGGCACAAGAGAACTTGTCTTCTCTGGTGTCTTCTCATGTGGCTGGATCTGCCCGAGATGACCTTCCGGTGTTGTCTGGCCCTGTTCCCTGCGCCATTCCACCGCCATGCCACAAACTCGGGGAATGAATCCTTATTAGTACCTACTTCTTCGTGTTTGGCATGTGTCTGAGCAGCATGCTACGGACACTTTTGAGTTGCTATTCATAAAAGAGGTTGAAAATATCCTTGAAATTTTTGGGGTTTGAATCAGCACGTAGCAAGAATCCCCTGACAGATAAGCAAAGCTGAATGGGAACAAGACTTCTCGGGCTCCACAACAGAATGTCACAGCCCCACATTCCTCTGCGTCCGAGTCCCTCATCCCTGGGGCCAACAGTGTCCCCTTCGAGGATGCTTTGTGTCTGTCCAAACTCGGCAGTGCTGCGAGTCAGGACGGCCCGTCCTGTTCTGACCTCTGTGCGGCTCAGAGCAGGTGCCCTGTGTGCTCCAGAGCAGATGGGCCTCGGGAGTTTTTGGTGCCAGGCTTTTCGCTTGTTTGTGTTTTGGTTTCTAGGTTCTCTGGATTATCGGTTAGGGACCCAGAGAGTTTCAGATTGTCTTAAGGAGGATTGCAGGAAATGATTCTGGGAAGAGCCTGGGAAAACAAATTAAGAACATTAGCATTCAGCAGGAAAACACTGTGTTAAGGACACATTTATTTAAATGGCCCGTTTTCCGATATGAAATCTGCTTGAGGAAGAGGTGATGCGCTGGTGACTTGCAGTTTCAGACCCTTTTCCAATATTTGCTGTGGTGGGTAGAGTTCTGAGTGGGCCATTGCCCTCCAGACGTGACCTCCGACACGCCGCTGCTGCTGCACAGGTCAGCGCCTTCATTTTATGTGATTTCCCGATGGGCTTAGACATGAAAACACCGAGGAGGTCAGATTCGGGGCTCAGCCCTCAGTCTCTCCCGTGGGTCCGGACACATGGCCTTTCCAAGCTGGGCTTGGTTTATGCCGTGATTAGTGTCTGTGCCCCGTGCTTCATCCAGACAATCACATCCTCAGAGGAGCCTTTAAAGCAGGGAGGGGTCGATGATTTCTCGTCAGTTTTGGGGGAACATTGGAGCAGACTTGTCTTTCAGGAGCAGAGAACAAGGAGCCCATTTCTCAGAGAGGAGATGATTTATGTGCTTTACTGATTTGTTTCTCCGTCGTCTGCAAATGACTTACAAACAGGACAAGCGGCAGTTCTACATCAGAAGCAGCTGAAAGGGAAATGTGTGAGCTGCCATTCCGAGCCCCTCGTAGCCCTGAGAAGTTTATCCATTACACAGATAGCTCTCAAGTCCTCAGAGTGAGGCCCTGCTATTAGACGCAGAGTCTAAGATGTGACCTTGTCCTTTGCCTTCTGTGACTGTGCAGTGTTGTTACGAGTTCGTGCAGTGTAGCTATAGATTACTAGACCTGCGGCGCCTGGTTCTTTCTTCGGGATGAGGTTGAGGGCTGGTACGTGGAGGAGGAATGTCCAGGGATGATAAGTGTGTTTCTCTGGGACAGAAAGGCAAAGGGGCCTTTCTGAGTGGGAGGAGCAGTCCCAGCAGAGGTTAGGAGACTGGGGACAGCCCACTGTTGGACGGACATTAAGTGGCTCATCTCATGGGAAAGATGGCGTCTCAGTGAGGCCTGGGAGAGCTAAGGACTGAGAGAGGTAGGATTGTAGAGGGTCTTGAACATTCTGGGATTTGAACTTCACCCAGTGGACACTGAAGACCCATGAAGGACATTCACTGAAAGAAAAGTTGTGCTCAGTGTTTTTCATGAAGATTATTGTGGCAGAATTTATATTGGAGGAGATGGTTCAGCACGTGGAAGGCGAACAGGAAGTCATGGGAAGAATCAGGCAGAGAAATAAAGAGACAGCAGATTAAAACAAGGGCTGCAGGTCGGAATGGCAGAGACGGATAAGAGGACGTGAGTGTGGTGGTGTCTGCAGGGTTTAGGATGTGGAGATGGGGAGGTGGATACAGAATGCTCAATAACTGGGTGGGGGGAGCTGATGGCATGACTGAGTGGGAACAGATCAGAAATAAAAGCACAGGAGGGCAGGGCATGACTTCTACTTTGGCATAGCAAGTGTGGGTGTCCTGAGATGCCCACATGGAGATCTGGGCTCGTGGGATGTCAGAATTTTCCGAAAGAACATTTAAAACAAATCTTGTGGCTCTTTGGTCATCACAGATGGGGTCTCGGGCAGACCAGCTTTATTCTGACCTGTGTTATACCCTCTGCTCATTTGCATCCAAGGACGCCTATTTGGAAGGGTGCTCTGCCTCCTGCACACTGAGTTATTGTAGGGAAAGAGATTTATTTATTTCATTGGATAAAAGTAATGTAGCTATATATCCTTGTGGTTGTCTTTGTACTTGCTCTGAAAATAGTTCCAAAATGAATTTTCTACTTGATAAGTAGATATTAAACCAAGCTCAGAGGGAAGAAAAAGCAAACCCGATAGGCATGTGGTGGGCTGTTGCTATGCAGCAGGGAGAGCTGCGGGCCGATGTGGCGCGCAGTGGGCTGGAGCTGTGTGATTCATCATGAGCTTTTCCAGACGGGATGTCAGCTGCAGCCCCGCGAATGGAGTATGTTGTACAGTGTGGAATATATCATCGTCAGTGTCACACACCTCGGTGGGTTACAGCTTATGGTTTCTCTGGTTTTATTTACTTAGAGGGCAAGCACTACTCAAATCTAATTCCAAGGAGGCACATAGAATGTTTTTCTAGGGGCAGAAAGGCAAATATATAAACAGTTTGTGTTTATGTGAGAGACAGAGGGGGAGATGTGTAGAGCTAGAAAACGGAGGGCAGGAGAAGCGAGGGATGTATTAGAGCAGCTCCTTTACTAGGTTGGGAAACTGAGCTTGCGTCGGTGGAAGGTTACTGCCTGGATGAAAATGGCACCAGAACCGAACCTGCTGTTTTCACGATGGCTCCATCGGCTGCAGAGGCTGTCTGGCCTTGGAGGAGAGGGATGGACAGGAACTGCTTTGAAATGGTGGGCTTTGTCATCTGGTCCACTGGGAGGTCTGAGCCAATGGTGTTTCTCTAAAACACTGGGTCTCAGTCCTGGCTGCACTTGACGGCCACTGGGGAGGCTTTCAAGAGCATCACAGGCCTGTGCTGACCCTTTAATCAGCAGAGTCAGAATCGAAAGTTATGGCGGGTTCAGAGAATTGGAACAGCGCTTCCCCCTGCCCACCTGATGCTTCTAACATGTACCCAACTCAGTGTGGAAGACAGTCGCCCTCAGGCCTGACCCTTGGCCTCGCCTTCCAGGGGGTGAACCTGCTCTTTGTTGGCCCAGGGTTATGGCCAGTTAAGGACAGATGCATGTGTCTACACATCACAGACCCTGCTTCCTGAGGTGAGAGGTCCTATTGAGAAGACTAGAAGCGTCTCTTGAATTTCACATGAGAACAAAGAATTGATTTGAATCTGTCATAATGGACTCAGTGGGGAGTAGGTGCCAGACACTGTCTGGTTCAAGAGCAAGGATTTGTTCTGTGAGAATCGCTCAAGAAGCAGAGGCAGCAGAGGCAGCAGTGGCAGCTCCTGGCTGGCAAAGGCTGGTAGAGAGCTTGGTCAGATTGCCTCCGTGTGTTGCTGAGCACGTTGGCTGTTAAGGTGGTAGAGGCCAAGCCCAGGGTGCTGGGCTGGAGCTCCTGAGGCTGCAGTGGCCCACAGTCAAGGTGGCTGGCGGGAAGTGTAGAGAGCATGCTGGCACCTGGAGTATGGGTGGGCAACACTCCAGAGACCCAGCCAGAGGACGGGCAAGTACCCCAAGAAGAGTGCGCCTGTTTTGAGGTTGAGCAGCAGAGCCTTGTGCTGTGCACATGTGTGAGTCACTGCCACGCACCAGTCTGTTGTGCATGTCAGAGACACACACATCAGGAGAAAGGAGAGGACTGTCCAGGGGCTGACAATGGTCAGCTTCTGGTGACCCTCACACTAGAATTCACAGGCACCAAGATAGCGCTGGAGGCTCCATGCAATCTCTTAGAAGGGCTGTTTGTTCTGCAAGCTCTCGAGAAGCAGCTCTGGGTGGAGGACGAAGCAGAATCTGAGAGCAGTAGTTGAGCCCATGTGGTTTCAGACTGGGAGGTGAGTGTACGGCTCACAATCCCAGGACCCCAGGCTAATCTGGAAAACCCTTAGGTAAAGGTCTCTTGATTAAAGACAAACAAGCAAACATTCACATAAAGCAGGGCTTGGGGGATGTGGTGTTGTGGACGGCTGGACAGTGGTGACGCTGTGTGGGCTGTGTCATGTTGGGGTCCCGGCAGGCTTTGGGGTGTGTGCATGGGCCTGTCTCCCGAGTGACCCTGGCCCCGCTAGAGTCTCACACCATCCGTCCTGGGCCTGCCAGACCAGGCTCCAGGAGAGCTTGTCGTCACAGGGAAGAGTTGCTTCTCCCTCGCAGGCCTGGCAAGAGACGAGAACTCAGCGTCTTACCGGGCTGGCCCCTCTCTTGTCTGTACTCTGCCTGGCCTTCTGTTTCCAGAAGTCCTGCTAAGCTTCTCTGGGCTGGGGCTCCTCTTGACAAGCCGACCATGAACTGGGCCTTTCTTCTGACCCCACGGAGGTCTTTGTTTCTTCGTCCAGACTGGGTGGGTCTGTAAGCAGACAGGGTGGATCTGATGCCAGCAGACTACACAGCCAGGACAGGACAAGCAGCCTCGCCCCTGGATAGCCGCATGCTGCTTTGCCCATAGCAGATAACGACAGATGCTGTTTAATACTGTTTAATGTGAGATCCAGAAGCAGGGTGTTCCTAGTCTGTTCGTGTCCTGGATGCTACTTACAGAAGGCCCGGGACTGAAGGAACATAGCGTTAGCTGTGCCCCTTGCTGCAAGACGGGTGTTCATGGGAACTTGAGCTGGCATACCAGTTAATCTCTCCAGCGCTCCTGCCTGTTTCTGGCCCTGACACTGCCTTGAAGGCAGCCCCGTGGAACAGCCAGCCACCCTTTTGCCAGACCTTCCACGCCCAGCACACGTGAATGTATGTTGAAGTGCTTGTCTGATTCCGACTGTGCCCTTTCTTGTTGCTCCAGCAGCCATCTGCTGGAGACAATTGTGACTCCTTGGTGATCTCCAGTCTGTGTACCCCCTCACTCCCCCCGCCCCCCATGTTTCAGTGCCTCCTCCTTTATCCAGCTTCAGTGTGACACTTCTGTTTTAGGGTGGCCATCTTGGCGGCCCTTGTCTGAGTGGACCCTTCCCTTGGAGAATTCCTAGCACCAGGGTCTGCTGGGCTTGGTCTGGGAGGTGTGCTTCTGACCCCGGCCCTGAACTAAAGATGTGACAGTGGAATGGAGGCGCAGGATCAGAGGCCTGGAGAGATTGAGGGTTAGGAGCAGCCGGCTTGGGTGCTGCTTGGGTGAAGAAGATTGAGGGGGAGAAACGAAGCTACACTGAAGCTATGCTTTGGTGCCTGCAGTAGTCAGGGGTTTCCAGAAAAACAGAATCAATAGGATGTGTGTAGTTAGGCAGAGTTTTATTGAGGAATCAGCTCATGCAATTATGGAGGCCAATTGCGGGAAACTCCCTTGGTCTGCTGTCTGCAAGCTGGAGGCCCCAGAAAGCCAGGAGGTATAATTCAGTCCACGCCCTGAGGTCTGGGAACCAGGCCACGCTAGTGCACATCCTGGTCTGGTCTGACAGCCTGAACACCAGGGTTGTCTGAGCCCAGCAGCTGCCTTTGTTTCTTTCCCCTTTTGAGCTTCTCGGGATTGCTGATGCCACCACCTAGGTGTGGGAGGTCTTCCCACACTGCCACAGACCCAGCTCCACAGGCCTTGCAGCTATGGAGGCTGACCGGAAAATGAACCACCCAGTGACCAGGTGTTGAAAAGGAGGGAGCCTGGAAGCAGAGACGGGTGTCCTGCGGCAGTCGAGTGTGCTTGCTGACGCCACTTAATCAGTCTGGCTTTTCCTGCCACTTTTTGTGCTATATATACCGGTCTGTAGGTGTCTAGAGTAGCTGGAGAAACTGCTTTCACACAAACACTGCTGGGTATTTGCTCGCCCGTTTCCTTGTGCTGTCCCCTCCGCTAATGCAGGTATTTGCTTAGAGCCGAGGAGGAACCGAGTTCCTCCTGTATCGTGGCAAGTATTTTCTAACTTCTTCTGTAAACTTAGCTAATGATTTATATGATTTAAATGAGTCCAAGAAAAGTGCGTGTGTGTGCGCATGTCCACGCCTGTGCATCTTGTAGCCTAGTGTCCCTGAAAACGCCAGAGCAGCTTACACTGAAAATCACGTTGTATAGAAGATGGAGCACAAGAAGACCTGAGAGAGACTAGAATGGAAATACAGAAAACAAAGTTCACACCAGAGACTCACTGTGGCTCTCCGTTGAACTGAAGTTGCATCTCTTCCATTCCATCTTCTCTGTCGGGGTTTGGTGTTATTTATATGGACACATCATAGATTATTTTAGTGAAACTTCACATATAACATACTATTGATGAGTGTATTTCATTTAAATATGTGAAGTCCTGGGTGATCCTTTGGCGATTTACACTATTGTGTATCCTTTTAAAGTAACATTACAAACTTTTCTTCTCAAAGTTAAAAGTTGAGGTCTGAGGTTTCAGTGCCTGGACAAAGCCTCGTTTTGGGAAATATACAGTTGAAGGATATTTTTTCTAAAATAGTGGTAGCATGCAGTTTGATAGGTGGGATTTAATATCCAGTTTTTTTTTTTGACAATTTGTATTTTCTTTTATACATACTTTTAAAATAGTCTTAACTATATAATATAATTGGTGACACTGGGCAATCTAAACACATACAGGAATATCTAAAAGATACATTGCTGTGGTAGATATGCTGTTTTTGGTTGTTGATGGTTACAGAACTGAGTAACTGCCTGTACATATGTATATTTACATATATGTAAATGTGTATGGATATAAATATACACACATTTTAAATGCATTTCAATTTTTATGTTTCTGTTGAAGATCAAAACACTGGGTTGGTTCATTTAGTAAGTGCATCTAGTAAACTCTCAAGCTGGTGGAGAATCTACGCCTCACCAGGCACCTGACGAAATGAAGCATGTGAAAAGCCTTTTCCGGATCTTAAAATGTTTACGTTAAGTATCAGGCAGACACCAAACATTCCCATTCTCACTATACCACTGGGAGAAGTCAAAATATTTCTGTGCGGGAGGGAGGAGGAGAAACTATGTTGCCCAGTTTAGAAAGGAGCAGCTGGTGGGATTGGAGCATGTCATTTGATGGGGACGGGAGCTAGGCAGGGCAGAGAGCCCTCCCAGTGGAGCTTGTCTCCATGTGCCAGGGTGCCCACCTGCCTGCCTGCTGGGAAATCTCCATGAATATGTTGGGAACGCCAACAGCTAGAGTTTAATGACTCTAATTTATGGTCAGACATAAAGGCAGCCAGTTAAATTGACAGGCTGGTAACTTTCACGTCAGAAGAGACACTTTTGTCCCAACCTAGTGTACTGAAATCCAGAGCAATTCACACATAGCCTTTGAGATTTTAAGTCCAGATGCTTTTCTGGCTATGACGGAGAAATGAGCTGGGACTTCATGTATTTAGTCCTCATACTACACCAATGAAGTGGGTATTATTTTTCTTCCCAGATGTCATCTCCCTGCAAGGCTCCCTGTTGGAGCCCAGGGTGCTCTGATGCTGCAGGAAGTTCTCCCAGCTGCGATGAGGTGGCTAGTCGTTCTCAGTGGGGAGAGCACTGCAGTGATGTTTACAGTGTAGGAACAGAATTGTCAGAGCATGCCAGCTTGACTACAGTTTTTGCTCAAAAAGCTTTTGTGAAAAAACTCCTTGTGTCCTTAGTCAAAACATTAGAACTGGAAAAAGAGCTGAGAGATTGTGCAGCAATTCTTCTGACTTTTAGATGAGGAGACAGACCCAGAAAGGCAAAGCACTGGCCCTGGGTCAGAGAGCCATCTGGGCTAGACAGTAGAGTCACGCCTCCCGATTCAGAACATTTTCCACACAGCTAGCTACACTGCTTTCTGTTGTAGATCATCCAGCAGGAGAGGGGAAGAGTATAACTCTTCCTCACTTTCAAAAGCTGCCTGGCATATCTGGCGAGGACTAAAGAGTCTTCCCCAGTGACTTTGCCAGCTTCCGGGCCAGGCTGCTGAGCCTGATTTCACAGCCCTCCCCAGGCCCTGGTAATGTGCTGTTCCTTCCGCCTCCCGTTCAGGCCGCGCTGCTCTGGGTTTGCCCTCAGGAACTTCCGCTTCTGTGGGACTCACTGGAGAAAAGCCCAGGGCCCTGCCTCAGAGCCGTGGTAGAAGTTAAGCTTGGAAGGGCTCTGTTCCCATGTTAGGTGCTTGTGAGGATCCTGGCTGCCTGGGAACGTGTTGCCTCCATGGAGTTAAGTTCTGGGCTCCATCTCAGATGTCAGTAGGAAGAATCCAGGGGCAGATTTGGAATAATCTGGAAAAAATCAGAAAGGGCTGCCCTAGTATTAGATCATAATCCAAGAAGACCAGGAAATGTGTTCTGCTGTATTTAATCCTTTGCTTTCTCTCTGTGTCTTTCCAGAATGTTCTGGAACTAGGAGGGTGGGCTCCTTCGCACAGACTATCAGAGACAGCATAGTGTTTTGGTGGACACGGCAGGCAAAGCAGGGGTGACAGGGGCAGTTGGTGAGTAGCAACTGAGTGACCCTCAAGTGAGCTCTGGCTCTAGGGACAGGCTGACCTGCCCTAAATTTTCTAGGTGTGAAAGTAAACTTGGACAAAGAAGGTTCTACTTCAACATTAGTTGTTCTTTGTAATGAGCCTCCGTGCTGGGTTTTGGAGCAGAGGAGTCATGCGCCTCTCCCCATAACATGGACGCATCCCTGGGTTCAGTTGTGTTCTGAGCCTGACCCGTGGCTGCGGATGCCTTAGTGGGGGCGGTAGCTCTTTTAATCCAGGTGAGACCAGAGCTGCAGGCTGGAGCCAGCAGGGGAGGGACAGAGGCTGGCAGAGGACACGTTTGTCATGCTGCTATGAACCTGGGGTTAATTAGAATGTTAGATGTATCTCTTGAGTTAAAACTTGAGAGACAAATCTCTTTTGGGCTTCTTCCTCAGAAGGGCCTCATTTTAAAAATAATTAATTAGTTAATTTAGTCCTGGGACTCACACGCAGGGCTGTGTGTGTGCTGAGCCTCTCCCCGTCCCCGTGGAGATCCTGTTTTAGATCGGCCCATGTTCTGTTGGACTCAGATCGTGATTCTCTGGAGGGGGGAGGCTGTATGACTGAATCTTTCTTTAAAAAGTCAGTAGGGTGGTGAAACTGTCTCCTTCTGAGGTCCAGGGAGAAGCCAGAGGGTAGTTATTTGTTTGAGCTAGTGAACTTGGTAATACGGAATAGAGATGTGTGACTTGGGGAATTGGTAAGTTGATATGACGTACTGTGTCTCAGTCATTTCATGCCTCCTTCCCACCCCTGAGAGTTTACCTCCTAGTTCCCAGGAGCCCTTGGGGTAGTTGGGAAATCCGATCACTAAGCTGGTGGGACTGAGTAGCAGGACCCTGGAGTAAGCTATTCATTGTTTTAATTAATTTGCTGTGGGAATGTGGTCAGTGGCTTCTAGATTTCTAAAATGTCGGAAGCCGCACCTCGAGAATTTAGCCATTCTCCTTTAAGATGGTCGCCTCTGGTGCTGCACTGAGTTATCATCAAGAGTTCTGCAGTGCTAAGGAGGCTACCGAAGGTCAGTGACAAAAATCTGCAGTCCCCTCTGTGCTAGCTGCCCTGGCCAATTTAAAATTAACCCTAAGATGGCTTGTTCCTGAGGAAGTGGGCTAAATGACCTATGACCCCAAGGTATGCATGACAATTCATTTAAACAAGAACACCATGTTGGCAAGACTGTGTTTACTCCCTATACTGAGACTTGTGAGATAATTAAGTAACATGGCACAGCTCCTGTTCTTTCCTGATGGATTAACAACTGTGTCAAAATATATGATGTATAGCTGTGGTTAAATTAAAGTCCTAAAAAAGTATTAACCCAGATAAAATATAGATAAAAATCTTTATAGAACTGAAAATTGGTTACCTCAGTTGCTGTATTTGCTTGATTCTTTGAAATATCCTGTGATTGTTCTTAACCTTTGCGTGTGATTGATAGAGTCATTCTAGAGGCCTAGTTTTTAGGGTATAAAAAAAGACCTGAAAAATAAACGCAGCGCTCACTTGATATTGACTGACGAGCCCTTCTGAGCCTCGCTGTCCTCTCAGTCATTTTTCTAATCCTAACCGTTCTCTTGCTCGAAGACCCCTTTGCTCTACCCAGCTGGCCCAGGCACTAAAATCATTAGAAACGGTTATTTTCTAATTTAAATGATTTAATTATTTAGAGTTGGATGCTTTTTGTTGTTGTTTTTGTTTTGGTGGTACTGGGGAGTGAACCCAGGACCTTCACTCTGCTATATCACCAGCCCCTTTTTGCTTTTTATTTTGAGTCAGGGTCTTGCTAAATCACTGAGTTGCCCAGTTTAGGCTTAATATTATAATCTTCCTGCCTCAGCCTCCCAGAATACTGCTTGTCTGTAATTACTCAGTTAGTATAACTCTTACAAAAAGGTAATATGCATCTTTTAAAAGAAATTGAAAGGTCATGCCGTCTGCTAGTGGAATACAGATTTTGAACTGGAAACCATATTCTCAAGAAAATACTTAAGAAATATGCCCGAGTATTTTCACAACATTGGTGCCGAGCCACGGGACAGATGGCCTGGACAGCAGTGAGAGTGTCCACTTCAGACAACCGCGCTCTCCGTTCTTGAGTTCAGTCAGAGTGTGCAGTTAGTATCCTGTTCAGCAGCCGGCTACATTTTCTTGTGTAAACCATAAATATTTTTAGTAAAGTAATAGAGTGACACTGACAACTTTTGTGGTGTCTTTTGGAATGTGATCACGTAGATGGGTTATAAAATCTGCTTACTTTTAGCCCTGTTTTCTCAGAATTAAAATCCAGTTGAAATTCATCTCTTCTACTCTTAAAGATTGTGTGGTGATCTTATGATACAGTAAAAAATACTTTGGAAACTATTATAAAACCTCCTTAAGAAAAGGAGTACATTTAACGAGTAAATGCCGATAATTATCTTTTCACCTAAGTTGATATGACAGCTACCTTGGGAAGTGATGGGTTCAAGAAGCTGTAAGTCCTTAGAACAACTCAGTTCTCCTTAAAAATATTTTATAGCTCAGACTTTGGAGTAGTTTGGATCCATCTTCTTCTAATTCTGTTGAATCTGAGTGCCCTTAAATGGAATTAGGGAGGTGCTGTGAGCTGAATGTTGTACCCCCCAAATTCCTATACTGAGATCTGATTCCCAGGGTGATGTGGTTGGGGTGGGGTTTTGGAGGCCATTAGGTGCTGAGTGGTCAGCTCCTGAATGGGACTAGGGACATTAGAAAACAGACTCCGGGGAGGTGTTCAGCTCTGTGAGGGTGTGAGGACCACCAGCTGGGACCCAGAGAATCGATCCTCACCAGACACTGACTCTGTCAGCACCTTGGTCTTGGACTTCCAGCGTCTACAACTCTGAGAAGTACGTGTCTGTTGCTTATATACCACCCAGTGGATGGGTTTTGTGGTAGCAGCCTGAACAGACTAAAGCAGGAGGCCACAGCACACATCTGAGGTTGTCAGTGTTTCTCTTGTCCCTTCACCCCGGCCCACCATTTATCCCTTTCAGATTCCCAAGGAGAGCTGTGAGTGGAGTTATGGACACCACCCCACCCCACCCCCTGCTGTTTTTATACCGTCTCCTCCACCAGAAATGCTGCTGCTGCCCATGGCCTGCCCACCCCTGGCCCACGGCCTGGGGTCTCCGTGTGGGCTTGGCCCAGCAACCCCCGGTGAGAAAGTGCCAGCCACTGCATCAGAATATGCAGTGCAGCCCAGTGCCCAGGTGACACCATCATCATCAGAAATTGCCTAGTTTGTGTCTTTCTTCCCAGCCATACTTAAAGCTCCTTGAGGGTGAGGAGATTCGATGGATCATTGGTAAGACATGGAGATCAGGAACAAGAGAAGCAAGGTGGGGGAATGCTGGGACCCAACAGGAAGAGAGGGGCGGAGAGAAAGGAGCCTGTGGTGCTGATCATTTGGGCATTTTTCTCCTCACAGGATATCTCAAGGCAGAATTAATTAATATGACCCCAAAGGCCCGAGAGGCTGGGGAGCAGTCAGGCACAGGCCTGCAGCCCCACACTGTGGTGCCAGTGGGTGTCACTGGGCTGGGGGTGGCACCCCCTGGTGAGAAGGGGAGGGTGTGACACAAATGACTGCTTTTATCACCAGGAAGAGCTTGGTTACACATGGATGAGAGACTAAATGGTAGAGTGATACTTGACGCCATGAGGGTGGAGATCCACGCCTAGGTCATACTTATAGCTTAGATTTTTTAAAGATGAATTAGAGGAAGCAGATATTTTATATTATTGGCAGTACATGTGGAGGAATTCACCTTTTGGACTTTGGACTTCTAAAACAATGGTTTTCATCTTAGAGGCCGTTATGATTTTAGAATGTTCAAAGTTCTCCCCTTCCTCTTCCCTTCTTACTCCCAAACTTCTCTGCATTGTGTTTCTTCATCCATGATGATCCTTCCTTTCTTATCAGTGTGTTCTTCAAACCTTTGACAGTGTGGCTGCTGCCCAACCATAGTAATGGAATTTTTCTCAAAGATTACCAATTAATATTAAGTTGCCAACATCACAGCCTTTTTATAATACAGAGCCCCTGTGACTTTTCTGACACATTGACCAACTCTTCAGCAACACACTGCTTAAAACTCCTCAAATTCCTTATTATGAGATCAAGTACATTTGCCTATTTTTTCTGAGGTGCTTTCTCTTCTTTCCTTTTGCTGATTTCCTCTTTGCCCTTCTGTTTACCAGCTGGGGATATTTTTCAAAATTCAGTATCTGTTTTGCTTCCCGTATGTCCATCTGTGCAGTTTGCCTCATTTTATCCCTTGAATTTGGAGGACTTCCGAGGCTGGACCTCCAGCCCTGACGTCTCTACAGCAGTGGTCACTGCATTTGGCCCACAGGGATGCAGGAAAAAAATGTTCCAACTTGCACTTGTAGTTTTGTCACTGAGAGGAGGAAAGGGGTTACTAATCACAAGGATCTCTTTTGGTTAACAGGTGGGATGTCAGACAGACAGTCACAGGCCTGTGAGTTATTCTGAGGGAAAGGTGGGCCCTCAGAAGTACCCTTGCTCACCCACCTTATGCCTGACAAGATATAGGCAGTTTACCCTTGGCCAGTGAAGTGGGTTTTTTGGATTATATCACCCTTTTTAACCTGAACCACCTTTCACAAAATAAAGTGTAAGAAGAATTCCTGAAAGGACACGGTGGCTTGAAGGTAATGCTGAATTATAAGCATAAATAATCAACAAGAAATAACAGTGTTGATCTTTCTAGTCCTAGCAGTTTTTTGTCAGCCATGTCATGAGGATAAAACAACGAAGAACATTGTCTTGGTTACTTTTTCCTTTGCTGGGACAAAAATTCTCGACACCCACAAATTAGAAGAGAAAAGGTTTGTTTTGGCTTACACTTTACACAGTTTTCCATCTCTAGTTGGCTGCTGTAAGGTAGGGTGGCATGGCAGAGGGGCACTGCAGAAATAGTTCATGGTGAGACAAGCGAGAGACAGCAAAGAGGGAGCAGCAGCAACAGCAGCAGCCTGACTTCTTTCTGCCCCTTTGTAAGACATCCAGGCC
Organism: Petromus typicus; assembly: GCA_004026965.1. Taxonomy (NCBI): domain Eukaryota; kingdom Metazoa; phylum Chordata; class Mammalia; order Rodentia; family Petromuridae; genus Petromus; species Petromus typicus. Next base: position 27,160 of record PVIR01012918.1, on the reverse strand, counting down.
ACCAGCACCACTCACATTTAGGGTGGGGACTCCATTATCTAAACCCTTAATCCCACTATCACATAACCTAGTCCACACACACTAGATCCAGCTAGCTCTGAAAAGTCCACCTGTCAGTGCATGATGCTTTGGAGGACCTGTAAATATAAGCCACAACAGTCTTTGTCTTGACCCCTAAAAGACTCATGTATATCCCTTTATGCAAAAGGCACTTAGTCCTTCTTGAAGAATTGCTAGGGTCCTAAGAGTTTTACTGTTGCTGAAAAATCAAAGTCCAAAGGCACCTCTGAAATTGAAGGGAAACTTAGCTGCCAGCTCCTATAAAATGAAAAGAAAATTAAACACTTCAAACATTTCCAAACACAGACTAAACATTTCCATTCCAAAAGGAGGGTAGAAAAGAATGAGACCACAGCAAGGCTAAAACCTAGCGGGGCGAATGTTAAATCCCGTATTTCCATGTCCGTCATCTGGAGAAATCTGTGGCAAGATAAGAACTCCAGAGGTGCTGGGTGGCTCTGCTCCTGTGGCATCGTAGACAGTTGCAGCTCTCTTGGCTTTTCTCTTAGGCTGGCTTTGCTGCTCCTTGTAGCTTATCTCAGATGATCCATGTGCCTGGCTTCTCTGGGGTCTGCCTGGTTCCTTGGGCCTCACACTTACAGCTTTACACTGCCCTCTCAGGAGCATGCTGCCCGGCCTTCCAGGTCTTCTGCTGAAGTCTTGTAGAAACCTTCCTGATCCCATAACATTTGCATTCCTCATGCATCACATGGGGATGACACCAGCTGACAAAGGAGCTAGACTTCCTCCTTGCTTGGCTGCAGAGGTCAAGTGGGTGCAGTGGTGAATGCTTTGAGCCCAGTTCTGAGGAACAAATTCTTTAGGGCACCATCTTTCTGAAAGATGGTGCTCTGGGGCTGTCTTCTCAGAGTAGTCTTTTACCTTTGCAATCTTGAGGCTAACAAGAGTGGCATTGTGCTGGTTCTTGAGATGCCTTCAGTCCATGTTTTCTATTGTTTTATACCTTTCCAGCTGCCAAATTCTCCTCTGTTTCTTTTCTGCAAACTACAGATTTATTGGAGCTTTCTTTCTGTCCAAACTCAAAGATTCTAAAATCATTTTTAAAATACAGCTGACTAGGGCCGGGGATTTAGCTCAGTGGTTCCGGCGCCTGTCTTGTAAGTGCCAGGCCCTGGGTTCGATTCTAGGTAACCACATACTATACTGGATGTGGAGACTCACACCCAGTAGCAACCAGTACCACATACCACAGTGCCGGGCGTGGTGGCTCACGCCTATAATCCCAGCACTTGGGAGGCAGAGGCAGGAGGATTGCTGTGATGTGAATTTGAGGCTGAGCTCAGGGCCAGCCTGAACTACAAGGTGAGACCTTGTCTCAAAAAACCTAAAAAAAAAACCCCAAAAAAACAAAGATACAGCTGACTAAAAGCTCCCCAAAGTAGTCGTACCACCCTCTCAACATTAGACTCCCATGAAATTTCTTCTACAGCAATAATTAGTGCAGGCAAAAATCTCTGGACAAGAGCAAAATGCAGAGATACTTTCGGCTGAAGCCTAATGACAGACATGGTCTGGAATCCAACAGCAGTCCTTCCCACAGAAAGCTCCTGAGCTTGGTCTTTCCCAGGACCATGTCTGTCAGTGTTCTGGTTTTCTGAACCCTGATCCGAATCTCTCATCAAGTTCACCTTACAGTATTTCAGGGCTGCTTCTTCAGCAGGCATCTCCAAACCTTCCTTTTCAAACCCTTTTCAGCCCATTCCAAAGACTTCTGAATCACATGATCAGATAGCACTTACAATGACTTCACTTCTGGTACCAGAATATGTCTAAGTTACCTCTCGTTGCTGAGACAAAATACCTGATACCCAAAGTTAAAGGAGCAGAGATTTATTTTAGCGCACATTGTATAGAAGTTATACCCCACCGGGGCCCAGGCAGGGCAGGCAGCATAGCAGAGGGGAAACAGTTCATGAAGCCCCATCCACCATTGAGTCAGGAGTTGGGGGGACGTTTAGATATAAACCATGGTTCATCAGTCTCCCTTAGATACTGTCACTAAGATTTTTCTACTGAAAAAAAATATTGTTACCTATTAGTAAATAAAATAAAATTTGTTATAATTATATTTTGAAGTAATTCTTTAATATTGTATAAATTAACTATAGTGTTGTATATGTTATATATATGTCATATATATAACATATATATATGTTTTATATAATATATATATATATATATATATATATATATATATATATATATATATATGGAGGGTTTTTTCTTAAAGGTTTAGAAGTAAAGGGGAAAGTAGTATAATTTGATGACCATTGTTTTAGAGACTTGGGTCTGTACTTCTAGAGCTTTGACGATGTCTGCATGCCAACGTCTGGCTTGATCCAGTGCGTTTTACCAGTCACAATACCCACATGCCATATATTGCAGATTATAGGACAGGGGCCAGTGCAGAAGGGCAACATCTTGCCAGTGACGCAGCCTAACACCCAGCCCGGCAGGAAGGGATGGAGGCCATAGAAATAGCTCAGACATCCTGCTTCTCATAGAGTACCCTGGGAAGGCCTTGCTGTATCCCTTCCAGCCCACAACCCTCCTACTGTCCACCCTCGTGACAAAGAGGCAGAAAGCAAGACAAACCCAGGATGGTGCATGTGCCCAGGGCTCCTTGCTGGTCCCCTGTGTGCTCCTTCTCCTGCTGTGTTTTCCAGCTTCTCTAGTCAACAAGTGTTTTTTTGAATGCTAACAATAACATTAATCAACATTGATTATGTCACTGGTGTTAACGGGGCCCTTTGTGTACATTGTCCTTACTACAAGTCTCTTGTGAGGAAGTTGCTAATATTATTCATCACAGAATGCAGGTAGCTTGTCAGGCCATCCAGGAAGTAAGTGGAAAGGTTTATTTAGTGTCGCAGTTGGAGAGTTTTCAGTCGAGTGGTTGCATGCACTCACCAATTTTCGGTCTTATGCAAGGCAGAACATCATGGTAGAGTGTGTTGGCTAACCTCATGGTAGCCAAGAAGTGAAAACAGAGAGGAAGGAGACCCAGGTTCCAATATTCTCTCAGGGATACACCTTAACAACCTGACTTCTTCCTATTGGCCTCACCCCCGAGTAGCACCACAGCCGGGTGACCAAGCTTTCAACATGTCCTTCTGTGATATTTAGGTCCAAGCCACAATACTACTACATCTAACAGATTGTGCATTACTAAAGCCAGCTGATCTTGTAGCAGTTTTTAATCATTTTTCTCTGTCCATGAAAGAGTGGCTCTCATTTCCTGTTGAATATGGTCCATCCATTTCATCTGGCATTCTAGGCCTTGCATGGTTAGATATCAGTCTGTGTTTCCTGTTGCTCTTTCATGACACGTCTCTCTTCCTACGCAGCAGAGTTTGTTCTCGGTTCCTGATGCACTCTGCTTCCCTGGACCCTTTCCTCCCGGGACTAGAGGTCTTAGTCATCTTTCAAAACCAAGTATGACTCACACATGAAGTCCTCCTGACCAGGAAGGCCCTTCTCCATTCTCTGAGCTGCCGCTGTCATCGTGGAGCACCACAGGCGGCCTCCTTCTCGGCACTGTTCACCTTCCTTTAAGGAGGCGGCTGGGTCCTCTTCTCTGCTTCCACCTCCTCATCCCATCAGGTATGGCGGAGGCTGCGAGTGACCGCGCTCCAGAGGAGCCTGCCACTGCCTTGCTGCCCTTGCTCAGGTAGAATTGTTTCAGAAAGTGTCTGCTTAAGCTTTGTGTGTTTCCCAGGGGAATTTTTCTTTCAGCAGAAAACCAGAGGAGAAAATCACCTGGGCCCATCAGAATTCCCTGTGAGGGGTTCCTGGAGGTTTGTACAGCCAAACCTGGCTGTTTGGTGATTTGTCAGGCCCGTTCTGACTGTGGATAACTCTGAAGGCCATGGTGTACTTGTTAGCATAATAAGAAAGTACTTTAAACAAACAGGCATTTCTGAATAGGGCAGATGATGCAGTTGAACTAAAATATGTGATTTCTTTTTTCTTTTTTAAAACAGCAGCATATATTTATTGCCATATTTGGATGGCAACGTTCTGCTTTCTTTTTTTTAAGCCCCTGAAGAATTAGAATTATATTAGGTCGATATCATAACTCATTTTTATTTTACAGAGAGAATAATGAGATCATGAACAAGGACAGTTCACTGCTAGCCATTGGCTGATGGATTTGTGTACACAAAAGTCATAGATAAAATTAGGGTTGGAGGAAGAATTTTTATTAGGAAAAGATCCAACATTGGATGAGGAGCTGTTGTCTTGTGTCTAGAGAACTCAGGACATCCAGGCGGTGTGTATAGGGAAGTTCTGTCTCCAGGGAGAAAAGGGGATGAGCCGGTTTCCAAATGACTCGTCCAGTGTGAGGGCACTGTTTATATGAGCTGCTTCGCTTTGGCATGTAACAGAGAAGATATTGTTCTGCAGATACGTGGTTTTCACTTGCCATTGTTAAAAACAGCCAAGACAGTGCTGTTGTAGGGAAAGGAGGACTGTAGGCATGAAAGGCTAGGGTAAGTGCCTCATTAGGTTTTCTGGCTAATCCTGGCTAGAAAGTTCCACGGTACTGGAGGAATCAATTTAAAAAGACATAGAAAGGAAGACATAAAAGAGAAAGGCAGGAGAAGGCACAGTGTCCTGCGGGGTCTCCTCTCCCTCCCTGCAGTCAGATGGGAAGGACGTGGAGGGAGGGAGGCTGCCTAACTGAGAGGGCTCCTGCGTAGCCTGGCAAAGCATACTCATGCCTGGGCACTGATCCACGTGCACAGGTACCTCATTCTGTGGATTTGATTTGTTCCACGATTTCGGAAAGAGGGCCACGTTTGTGTCGTTGTGGCAGAGATGGCTGTGGTTGTGTGTGCCACCCGATGCAGTTTGTAAACAAAAGCAAAAACATGCCAATTGCCTCTTGTTTGTGAACCAAACCGCAAACAAAAGTGTTTGTGAACTGAAGTACCCCTGTGTGTGTGTGCATGAGTGTGCGCATGTGTGTAGGGCGGTATTGTATGTATGTGGGTATGTTTGTATATTTGTTCTCGCTGTAGGGTCCCTGTATCACTGCATGAGATACACACGCTCCCCCTTCATCAGTGACTTGGGGTTGCCTTTCTTAAAACTCCTCCTAGCAACCTACAAATCGCAGAGATGAGGCCCTCAAGGACAAATGGGCGGGAAGGAGTCAAGCAAAGCCCACGGAAGGAATGTGCATGTGTGCAGTGGTGCCTGGGTGAGTGTCTGTGGCCTGGGATCCGTGCCGAGGCACCCCAGAGAGCCAGTCAGCTTGTGAAGTGTCCCGAGGTCCCAGCTGGGAGGGAGGATATTTGCTGTCTGGTTATGGCGGCCGGGACAAGTCCCGTGGGTTTCCATCTGGGACTCCCTCCTCCTCAAGGCAGCTTTCTCGCTTCAGCTTTTTCCTCCTTTCAGATAAGCTGCCTTCCTTCTTAAGCCATGGCTCTTTCATTTGTCACGGGGCTGAGTTACGATTCCAGGTGTGACATTTTGGTAGGAAAATCCATGAGATTTTTCTGAATTATCAGCCCATGAGTCACTTTGTGTACCTGGTGATCCTAATGCAGCCCCCGCTCCAGCCTTTCCTTCAACGAGTGTTTCCACTGTGAAGTCAACATGTTACTCTTGAGGACTGAGGGCTGTGTGACTGTGATTGTACTAACCAGATTTAAGATCATCAGAACGTTAGGGTGGCAGAGCTGCTGTCAGCGAGTTCTGTACTCTGAGGTCGTGTGTTTATTTTTTTGTCTTTGCAAGCTTGGCGGGCAGAAAGCTGGGCCTGGGTATCATGGGTTTTGGATCATGTCTTGTGACAGTAATACCTGAATTCTAAGATTTATGTAAGCAATTAAAAAGCTAACAAGGGGAAGAGGCTTATCCTAGGTCCATTAAATTTATTTAGAAATGTGACAGTATGTTTCAAGTGAGAATTGGGGGTGAGTAAAAAGCGATTCTCCTGGGAAGAAAAGGACTCCCTTCACTGGAGTGATACAGCCATCGTCCCCGGAGAAGGCTGCAGTGTGCGGTGACATGGAGGAGGGAGAGGTCACTGTGACGACGATGATGTTGGTAAGAGCATGCTGTGTTGTGTGTGAGCACACGCATTCCGTTCATTCTCATAACGGCACCGGAAGACAAGTGTGACGTCTCCAGATGAGCAATTTGAGACACAGGTTCAGTAGCTGGCCAAACTCAGGCTAACAGCAAGGTTTCTTTGGAGTCGAAGCCTGTGTGTGTGTGTGTGTGTGTGTGTGTGTGTGTGTATCATATTGCATCCAGATACAGTACAATCATACAATCATGGATTATAATTCCTGGAGTTAAAAAAAAAAACAACCAAGTGAAATAAAGAGAAGTCACCTAAAATTCTAAAGACAACCAGTCATGTCTGTGGATTACAGGCTTCATCGTGATCATACTGATCATTAGGCCAAGAGCTGGTATTCAGACCAAATGTGTTGTTTTTCCTAGGAAGAGGTCGATTGAGGATAAGCCTTTGCTGAAAAATTCTTCACAACTCAGCCAGTGTCGCTCAGAATTAATTAGAGATTTAAATCTGTCATTTCCCACATAGAAGTGGTAGCAGACTCAACCTGCACAGCCTTTGAAAACACAGATATTGCACCCCCCACCCCCTGATTCTGGGGCCCGAGAATATGCACTTGAGGTACTTGGTGACACTGGTACCAATGGTCCAGAGACCACCCTTTGGAGAAACATTGATCTAGGCTGCATGGGGGTTATTCTCTAACCCTGCCTGTGATTCTTGAATAGGGTGACTAAGAGGGCCTGAGGTCAGTAGGGATCCCAGAGCCTGTCTCCAGTGACCTGCTGTCTCGGTCATTCTGAGGCCCAGGGGAGCTCTGGACAGCAGCAGCTGAGCTTGTCCAGGGCTGTTTTCTTCTCAGTGCAGCCCTGCGGCATGCTGGCATGGGTCCTTGTAATAATGACGGGTCACATGTTCACGCCATTCAGAAGATGCGTGTTCGTGAACATCTGTAGATTCAGACATTCAGAGAAGCCGCTGCATGTTAATAACATAGTGGTTTTCTTTCAACAGTTCCAAAACTTTTGAAAAATATTTCCATTCTGATTTTCAGTAAATTTAAGTTGTTTAATTGTTTTTACTCTGGTTTTCAGTCATAGTCTCACAGAAACCTGTAGAGTATCTGTCTTCACAAAGCAAAATCAGCTTCAGTTCATTCACGTTAAAAACATTTACTAGGAGAATCCTGGAGAGGAAAGTGTACACCAAGATTTTCGTGGGGAGACGTGAAGTGAGGTCTGTTTCAGGGATGTCATCTAAAGAACTCAGGGTCATCTGAGCCAACTTCAACCCTACCCTTTTTCTGTATTCGGATAAGTGGCCCCAGAGTGAAGGTGAGAAGGGCTTGTCCTGTGGGAGGTGGAACAAAGGCTCAGGGATGGAGTCTTTGGGGAAATTCTTCAAGGGGGTGGCCCAGCCCAAGCCTTTCCTTTCTCTATGCTTCTGGCTGCGAGGTGAGGGCTTCCTCAGTTGTATCTCCTGCCATATTATGGGCTTCACCACAGGCTGAAGAGCATGGGGCCACCATGGACTGCAGCCTCCAAAACTGTGAGCCAGAATCAACCACTACCACCCTTACCTTGTCCTCCAGCTATCCCTCCTCCTTCCTCTCCTCTTTTCTCCTCCTCTCCCTTCTCCCCCTTTCCTCCTCCTAACTTTGCCCTCATCTTTCCTCCTGGGGGTTGACCCTATACGGGGGATTGAACCCCGGGCTTTCACCGTGAACCACAGCCCTACTGCTTTTTAATTTTTTTTAAATTTTAAGACAGGATCTCACTAATTCACTAAGTTGCCGGATCTGGGCTCCACCTTGCAATCCTCGTGCCTCAGCCTCTCTGAGTGCTGAGGTCACACACGTGTGCTCCTTTCCTCTTTTTAAGTAGTTATCCTAGGGTTTTGTTAGGGAAGCGGAGGGCTGATTAATTCACTCCCTTATCCCCATTCTCCTCTTCCGAACTCCACGTTTCAGGGAGGTACAGATTTTGGTCAAGGGTTGTCTTTGGGTCTGTTGGATATGATCGGGTGGCCTTGGTGTGAGTTTCAATTTGGGGAACCCATTTTGGTTTTTCAGGAGCTGTGTCCAGAAGAGGGGAACATCCTTGCAAACCCACCTCCCAATGTGAGGTGCCCTCGTGTGCGGTGCCCTGACGTGTTACATGTTCACATGTAATGAAGAACCCTTTTTCTAGACTGTGTGTGCCGCAGGGCTGACCCGGGGGGCTTCACACTGATTTCCTCCCCACCCCGCCTTTGAAAATTCTTCGTTTTGACAAGGAGTCTCTGTTGATAAGTTGGGTGTGCTGGACTCAGAGGTGCAGTCCGCCTGCCCAGTTTCTCAGAGTGCTGGATTGCAGGTGTGCACCGTCCTCCCAGGCCCCTGTGTTCATGTGTCTACTTAATCACAGACGGGTGAGAGCTCCTCTGGCACTGGTCTGGAGACGAGCTTCAGAGAACTGCTGTTTTGTCACCCTCCTGATAAGGAGCGTGAGTTACACGAAGGCTGTCAGATGGCTACCTGGGAGCAGGGCCTGGTCTCCACCCCAGCCGTTGCAGGAGGATCTAACCGCAGCAGGTCTCTTGAGGCAGCTTCCCCTGGCGGTTCTGACTTGGCTCATTCTGAGCTTCAGGTTCCTGCTGCTTGAGGTGCTGATTTGGAAATGCTGTCTGAGACCAGGCTCTGGTTTTATGGCTTCCTTTCCTTTTAAGGGAAACAAGCTTCTCTTCAACATGAGGAGGTTCTGATAGGAAATACCTGACATTAGTAAGCAGAGCCTACAGAGTAGCCACTTGCAGCCACTCTCCTAAAATGCCTCTACTCCCCGAGTAGGGGGTCATATACAACTATTTGGAACCCCTGTAACCATCTTCTGTGTATAAAATTGGGGAGATGTGGAGCTAAGAATGCAGTGATTTTCCAGTCGCCTCCATTGTTCAGGTCAGGTGAGGGGCACCATGACTTTGCCCTGACTTCCGCCTCAGCCCAGGGCTGTGGGTGCTGGATGCAGATCAAGGCTGCCAGGGCCTGTTCAGGTCGCTTGAATCTGCCTCAGTGGGACCAGGGTCCATGCATGAACACTTGAACAGGTGGCTCTAGGTGCAGCCAGAGTTGAGGATCTTTGAACCAGAGACTGAGAGGCGCAGCTGGAGGAATAAGGGAAGTAGGGCGCACATTGACGGGAGGGCTCGTGCAGGCGGCAGCGGACTTCGTTTTTCCCTGGTAACAGAATGATTCATATTTATATGCAACTTAGAAAAATGTATTTCTTTCTCTTATTTGATCTTTGAGAGACAATATTTGGCATCGCCTAGCATCTTTATTGGTACATTATAAATACACATCGTCATCGCATTCATCATTGAGAGTTTGTACCAGAATATGACATGACTTGATTGTTTTGTTTTTTAGATGTCTGATCCTGTTATCAGTAAAGCTAAAGAGATAAAGTAGGTGTGGCTGTGCTCTAGAAAAGATTTTCTGATTGGTTAAAGACTTTGCCTTCAAGAACTTTTAAATAACAACTTTTTCATGATTTTTTTTTTTTTTGAGACAGGGTCTCACTTTGTAGTTCAGGCTGGCCCTGAGCTCAGCCTCCAACTCACAACACAGCAATCCTCCTGCCTCTGCCTCCCGAGTGCTGGGATTAGGTGTGAGCCACCACGCCCGGCACTGTGGTATATGGTACTGGTTGATGCTGGGCGTGAGTCTCCACGCCCAGTATTGTATCGAACCTGGGTCCTTGCGCTTACAAGACCAGTGCCGGAACCACTGAGCTAAATCCCTGGCCCTGTTTTTTTTTTTTTTAACCAAGGAAGTGAGTGTTCCAAAAGAAGTGGGAAAACATGGATAGTTCATTCAGCGCGCATGAAATAAGCAGGGCATTGGGGGACCCCAGCTCCTCACTCCTTTGTTTCATCCCGGATATGGGAGACAGCTTGCAAGGCACCGAGCTCTGCCAGATGTGTGTGTGAGAGACAGAGATAGCGGGGGATCCCATGGCTGGTCTGGCCACAGGAAGACATGAACTTGTGAAGCATAATAATTAGGCAGCCGCATATTCGCTGACTGCAGACTCAGCCCAGTTGGAAAAGTAGCTTCCTCCCTGAGGGTTTAGTCACAGAATGTAAATAGAGGGCACACCCAGGAGAGCTGGGAAGAAGGCAAAGAACCCTGCTCTCAAGAAATGCCTGCTAATTGTTTGGGGATTTGCTACAAATTGGGTAAATATTAGGCAGGACCTCTAAAGCCCAGTAAATATTGAGTCAGTATTTGGATGTATTTCCCCCCATCCCTTCTTCTACTTGACAATACAAGAAGCATCAGTCTTTAATCTCTTCCTGTTTCTCGTAAGTGGATCTCAGCCCCTGTCACGTGCACCTGCTCAGGCTCCTGCACCCGGGAGAGGAAGTAATAGAGGAAGAAAGTTCCACAGAACTGGAATCCTCCAGCCCTCACCCCAAAACAAAACCCACGAGCCCATCATCACTCTGAACTGCTGTTCTAGGAGTAATTTAGGCACCAAACTAAGCAAATTGTCTTTTCTTCGGTTGGTAACTTTACTGTAGGGAATGGAATATACAAAGTGTAGCCCAGCACTGTTTGCCGAGTGTAAGCGACCGGGTCGCCAAAGTCAGGGGAGGCCTGAAAAGCAGGGATACAGCCAGTGGCTGTGCTGCCCTGAGCCTCAGCACCTGCCCTCTGTGATTCCCATCATTTCTGGTAAATCAGAGATGGACACAGTTCTGAACTGTAGCAGCAGGACAGGCCTGAGCACGCCCGCTTCGCCCAGGATGAGGTCACCTAGCCAGGGCCACTCGAGGCCTGTTGTGTTCAGTTCTGCATTTTCCGCAAGTCAGTCCCTTTAGCACAGAGGGTAACTTGAGTGTGGTGGAAACCACAAGAAATCATTTTTCACCCTTTACCTTTTTCGGGGACATTTCCTCCCTTTTATTACATTACTTTGTCATTTTGAGACGGGTTTCTCTTACTGTAACGACCTACAAAATGTAGAGTTGCCAAAATTGTGGCATAAAGTGTCTAGATGCCCTTTGCAGTAGAGACCTGCGTCTATAATACTGCTGTGCAAAACCCTAGAGCTGAGCTCACAATAAATGTCCCTGGTTCTGGGGTTGCTGGGGTCTCCTTCTAGGGGTGTTTTTTAGGTGCTTTCTGTCCAGAACAAAGCTTTGGTCAAGACAGGCACAAAAGAGAGCCAGGTTTTACATTTATTAAAGGTGAGGAGAGAAAAGCAGATCTCCAAGGTGAGAGCAGAGCAGCGCACGCGGAGAGCCAGAGGCCTAGAGCACGCTGTGGATCTCCCTCTGCTCCTACTCCTGGGCTGGTTCCAGGCCAACCTGTCACAAACCTTGAGTTCTCGTGAGAAGCTCTGATGATGCTGCTCTCTGGTTGGCTCCAGGTGCAGGACTCTGTGGTCTCCAACTTTGTCACTAGAAGATCACACGTATGTCCCCAGCCAGTTTGCCGCACCCTACTCTCCCTCTTCAGAGGAGCACATTAAATTTGAAGCCAACTAGAGTTCTTTACAAATGCAATTCTTAGCACGCTGTAAAGCGGTAAACAATCCTGATTGTTTGTTCTCTTTGGAGCTGTGAGGGAATCGTGCAGCATGTACCATTTGTCATCTTCTGTGGCACTTTCTGAGTCATTCGAAGGTGCTGAACCCGGTATTTCTCACTCAGAGTTAATTACGTGCATTTCTCTACTTCCCAGCGCTTCTCCTTTAGTGCTCTGTCTTAGCTTTTTGTTTTTCCAGTCACCTGAAAGAGCACTGTCCTCTTCATTACTGTTCCATAATCACAGTGGAAGGAAGTCACTTGAATAAAATCTGGGTGTGATTCGTTTTGTTTTTCAAATTTAGCTCCTAATGAATTATATAATCTAGCTGGGCAGACATACAGTTGGTGCCTGTCACATAAAAGAGCCAACCAAGTGATTAGAATCATAAACCATAAAATTTGAGAACCATAAAAGGACCTGAGAGATTTCAATTCAGCCTGTTTATTTTGCAAATGAACCACTGTGGTTCAGACACACTGAGAGGTTTGCTGGGCGGGACTGAATAGCTGGTGGAGGTGAATCAGCCTTCCACTTTACCGACAGTGACCAGTGAACTGTGGCCACTGACCATGGCTTTCGCTACCTGTTCTGGTGTGTTGAAGTTTCGTCCATCTTTTTACCCCGATTTTTCTTGGAAATATGATCAATTGAGTTTTATTTTGCTCCTGCCTGAATTAGGAGCTCATTAGTTTCTTTGCTTTCTCTAACTTGTAAAGATTCTTCATGTCATCTTCAAGAAAGTGGACCTGGATGGCTTGTCCTAACCATGTGAGACTCAGAGGGCTGGTGGGAGGGAGCTGGACCCGGAGCCAGCAGCTAGGCCATAGTAGGATTCTGACCAGTGAATTGTAGCAGCTGGTCCAGCGAGTCTCACGGCGCCCCCTGTAGCAGTTGCCCGGAAGAGCGAGCCGTAACTTGATCAGTAACTACAGCTGCTCTGATTCCTGTCCTCATTTCCAGTTTGGAGCCAAACAGAGAAGCCTCATCTGCTGGCCTCCCGTCCCGTTGGGATCCTGCTGCCCTCAGCCCCTGCGGCGTCCCTGGGCCTGCAGCCGCTGCTCAGGGCACAGCCAGGCCTCACTTTTCTTCCACTGTAAAGCTTCCCACTCCACTGCCTGCCTTTGAGTCTCTGCCAGACACAAGTGGCAGCGGCTGACTTCCTTATTATAGCTAGCTCTGAATAAATAGCCTTGCTTTTCTCGGCGGGTGGCTGTACTCATTACCACGCAGCGGAGACCCAGGAGGAAGCTCGGCCCGCCTGCTCCGGCGTTCTCTCCGGTTCTGGTTCTGCAGCCAGCTCTCCAGCTGCACATTACGAGCCATTTGTTTCTTCCTTTTTGAAAAGAATAAACAAGTCTTGGCTATTTGCTGGCCTGCAGTTAACATAGAGTCATTCTTCTTTGTCTCTGGGATATGTTCTCACACCTCAGGTGTGCGTGAGACCACAGGCAGAACTGAACCCTGTGCAAGTGTCAGAGTCGCTGTAGTAACCAAACCAATCATTCAGTGATGGATGGGCCAGCAGCCCGTGTTGTGTGGATTTGCTGGACGGAGGGACCATTGATAGCCCAGGTAGGGAGGGGAGGGCGGGAATTCATCATGTTACTTAGAATGATGTGCAATTTAGAATCTAGTGTTTCTAGAATTTTCCATTTTGTATTTTTAGACCATGGTTCCCTGAGTAAATGAAACCACTGAAAGTGAAGTCTTGGGGGGTGGGTAGGACTGTGCCCTCAATCTGTGCCATGCTTCTGACCTGGCAGCCTGGTGAGCTTGCCGGGACAGTGAAGGAGGTCAGCTGGGAGTTGATGCCTCATTTCTGAATGCTCATAAAAATTCCACTGACGATCTGTCCAGGACTTGCCAAGAAAGATGCACTTACGTATCATCTACCCCTTTCCTTTCTGCTGTCGCCGTTCTCCTTCCTTTGAAAATTAAAATATGTCTTATTTTCTAGGATTCTTCAATACAAACATAAGGTCTGAGATCACAAATGTAATTTGGAATTTACCAGCTGGGGCATTTAAAAATGTCAGTCATTAACCTGAAGCATGTCCTAGAGACCATCTGCGCTCACTTCCTCAGAGCAGAGGACTCCAGAATGGTACTGAGCAGGAAGGGACAGGTCCGGGCCTCTGGAGAGTCTGTCAGCTCAGTCGGGCTCCCACAGAACTGTTACCAGTCTTGGGGGCCCGGAGTCTCCTTCTAGGGGTGGTTCCTGGGTTTTTTCTGGCTCTAACAAAGAATTGAATAAAACAAGCATCCATGGTGGCGACATTTCACGTTTATTTAAAAGGCTCTGTGGAGTGAGTTCGGGTCAGGTAAAGAAGAAGGAAGATACCTCTACAGCACCGAGCAGGCCACCTGAAGAGGCAGACAGCCGTGCCCATGGCAAGATCCTGTTGATAACTTCCCAGTCAGTTCCGTCCCAGCCATTGTATCAAAGGCCTGCTCAGATTCTCACGAGAAGTCCAGCGCAGGCCTTGGGGATGGATCTGCGGTGTGCAGGGATCCCTCAGGCCTCCTCCTACCTTTCTGCCTCCGGCACTGATGTTTTCTCAGTATCCCGTGAAGTAGTCCCAGCGCTTAGCTGTGAACACACTGACACGGAGCCCTTGGAGGAAGGAGAACGAGCCCCTCTGGTGCTCAGGACACAGCCAACCGGTCCCTAGCCACTTGGTGGTGTGCTATGTGCCACTCTTACTCCAGCAGTAATGGTATAGACCGATGCTGTCACCACACTACAGAGAACCCTAGGGCTGCGGCTGTCTCTGCCCGTGTTTGCCTTACCCCTTACAGTACTTTAACATGCCAGATGTTTTTCTGCCTGTGCCTCCTCTGCTTGGTTCTGCTGTTGCAAACCTCTCTCCTCTTTCTGCCTGGCATGCTTCTTGCCTCTCAGACGCTTCCTAGATGCTCCTTCCTTGGGGAAGCCTCCTTAGTTTCAGCCTGAAGGGGTCATGTTCTATTCCTTTAAACAAAGAGTAAACATTTTCCATTTAGTGCCCGATAATAAATATTTTAGAGTTTAAAGATCATACAGTCAACCACTCAACTTTGATATCTAATAAAAATAAAGGTAGACGGCCTGGGGATTTAGCTCAGTAGTTTCGGCACCTGCCTTGCAACTACAGGGTCCTGGGTTGGATTCCCGGTGACTACATACTACCGTGCTGGGCGTGGTGGCTCATGCCTGTAATCCCAGCGCTTTGGAGGCAGAGGCAGGAGGATTGCTGGGAGTTCCAGGCTTGCCTGGGTTGTATAGTGAGCTCAGGGCCAGCCTGAACTACAAAGAGAGACCCTGTCTTAAAAAAACAACAAAAAAATGCAGGTAGATAGTATGTAAATGAGTGTGAACTGAGGTCCAATAAAACTTTATTTATAGTACTATTTGTCATAGGTTACCAACTCTTGTTTTTATAACTCTGTACTTTTTCTGTACATTATGATTATCTGATGATTCCTTATCTCTTGGATGAAGCTTGTTAAAATAAAAAACCAAGCTGAGTGTGGTGGCCCATGCCTGTAAACCTCCCATCTTGGGAGGCTGAGGCAGGAGGACCAAAAGTCATAGCCTGGCCTGGGCAACTTGGTGACTTAGCAAGATTTTTGTCTCAAAAAATTAAAAAGGGCTGGGAAAGTAGCTGAACACTAGAACAAGAACCGGATTTCTGCATCTGTCAGGTGAGTGCAGTGTTGCACACCTAGCGGTCAGGGAGCACTGAGTGCCTGGGCGAAGACAAAGGTGCAGGCACCAAGACTGCCTCGTGCTTCCTACTCTAACAAGACAGTACTGTCCGTAGTTTGTTTGCCAAGTATTTTCTTTATCTTCTAACTTGGAATATTTCCTTAAAAGAAAACCCGCAGAGCACTTTGTCTGTTAGTCTGTCCCGTCTTCCTCGGTCTGGCTCCTTCTGGACCTTTCTGTCCTCCCCAGCTCCGGCCACCCAGCCGGCAGTGTCTGCCTTTGGTCAGGCAGTTCCTGAGCCAGATGGGAATTTGTGTTGCCTTCTTCTCTAATTAAAACATGGGAGGGAAGTTCTCTGTATGTCACTCAAGAGATGAGCTCATCTGGAGAGCGATGTTTTCCAGCTACAGGCAGGAATGTGGGACGTGCCAAGTTGCCACTAATGTGATGTGGCGGGAGGGAAAGCAGAACCCGCGGCCGCCTCGCAGTCTCTTGCGAGTGCTTTAAGATGTAGTAGTTTCTTTCACACCAAGCAAGTTTGTTTTGCTCAGACACACTGAAATCTATAGGTGTGGTCCCGATTTTTATAGGTGGCTCACTTCGAAGTGACACTGTGGGACACACTGCTCCTCCTTCTGTTTGTCTTGCCTGGGGAATGCTTTGCAGTCGAGGCTGCCGGCTGTCCTCAGCCTCTGCCGAGTGGCCACCCAGCCGGCCAGCGAAATGAACACTGGGGTTTCTTCCCTTCCTGCTTCCTGCTGCGAACTAGGGCGTCTCTGTCAGATGCAGAAATATTTCACCCGATTGAGGAGTTCAAGGGTAATTTAGGTTACAAGTCCTCTATTTACTTGGGAAATAGGGAGTGTTCAGACACGTTCCTTCCGAGTTTTGTTTTTGTAGAAGGGATCACACTCAGGACCTTGTGCTCGAGAGGCAGGCGCCATAGCTTGACATCTTTCCCTGTTTTTTTTTTTTAAACAAAACAAAGCAAAACACTATTTCCAGGAGGTTGAGCCTGTGGTTCCCTAACTTGGGCCTGTTCTGGGTCCAAGCAAGTAGGTGACTGAGATGGGGCAGTCCCGTGAGAGCCATGCCCTGGGCTTGGCCTCGGGGTGGGAGGAGAGCCGAGATGAGGACAGGGTCTGGTTATGCAGACAGAGGCTCTGGTGGGTCACAGCCGGGCGATGGCTCTGTGGGACGCTGACACAGATAGCGGAAGGCCGTCCTGATGCTCAGAGCGTCCCTGGAGACTCACCTTTCACTGAGGTCAGGAGACGGAGGAGGGGTCAGGACATGGGGGATTAGGAGATTCTGGGAGCCAGTAAGATGCTGTGGATTATGGAATAAACCTTCGCCTGATGCTAGCCCCAGACCTTGGTGACCTTGCTGGGCCACCCATCCAGGGCTATCTTGACATTCCTGGCTCTGTCTGCAAGTTTTGTTTTGTTGGTCAAGTCTGAGGCGCATGCTTGAAGAGCGTGGCCTCTCTGGCGTTTGACTGTCCCAGCCCGGTAGCCACAGCCCCTAAGGGAACGTGCCTTAAATATCAGACTTAAAAATACCATGGCAGGTGGAAATGGAGCCTGGAAGAGGGGGTGCATTTATATTTTACACTGGGCTGCACAAGTTAGGTGGCAGCCCTGCGCAGGTCTCCTTGCTCTCTGACCGTGGATGATGCCTCAGCCTCGCTCTCCTCTTCTGTTCTGAAAGAACCGAGTCTCTTTGGAGGAAGAACAGGCTCTCTGTAGAACCCAGGTGCAGTGACTGGGCTGTCGTCTTTAAGATTTTGGCAAGACACCCCACTCACCGAGGGCATGGGGTGGGTGAAGGAGCCAACCCGCCCTGAACAGGGAGATGAACCAGGAAAGGGGGAGCAGGTCGTCCGCAGAGCTGGGGAGGGGAGGTTTCAAAGAGGGGTTGCGTTTATCTCCATCAAAAGAAACGCTTTAGAAAAATAAATTTAAGAGTTTATTTGAGCATCAAAGGACTCATGAATCAGGCAGCGCTCAACACAGAAAGTTTAGAGAGCTCCGCCCCAGCAGCGTGGGCAGCAAGCTTTTACAGGCTGAGCGAAGCAGAGCCAGGACACAGCTTGATCGGATACAGTAGTAGGGGTAGTGTCGCCACGGGGACCGGGAGGAGGACCCGGGAATGGGTTGGCTGGTGGTTCTGATGGCTGAGCTGAGGGTCCACCTCAGTGCTCAACCCAGGTTCCTGTGAGGTCTGTAGTGCGTCCTATTCACCGGGCTCAGGCTCAGGAAGATGTGTCAGTTTGACTCCTGAACTCATGGTACT
Organism: Petromus typicus; assembly: GCA_004026965.1. Lineage (NCBI taxonomy): Eukaryota > Metazoa > Chordata > Mammalia > Rodentia > Petromuridae > Petromus > Petromus typicus. The sequence goes on along the minus strand of PVIR01012918.1, from coordinate 9,487 downwards.
GACCGTGACCCTGCGGTGCCCTCTGTGGTGGGGAAACATCATTACCCCTGAAAACTGAATCAGTTCTTCCCACTCACAAGACTCGGGTGGACCTTCCAGTAACCGGCCTGTGCCGGTCCGCAGCAGTGTCCTCCAGTTCACAGCTCTACTGCTCTTGGTCGCTCAGTGACCCTCCAGGGTGATGGTTTCCTCCCACAGATGCGATTATCATCTGGAAGCGAGAGGACTTCCCTTCCCGGGAGGAGCTCAGTAAATGAGAGGGTGGCTGCAGTGCTCCGCCTTGGAGAGGAGGCTGTGATGTCATCTAGGCAAGATGGTCCCTTTCTTCTCACAGAGGCGGCCCTGGCCCAGCTGTTCCCGCACTGAGAGTGTGTGGATCCAGCAGCTCCTTCTGTGGGCTTAACTTCGATCCTCGGTCCACTCTTTTGTGCCAACTTGCAGGGTCATCTGAACTCCGCGTAGCGCTGCATTCATCACCTCATCAGAGCTGAGGGCGCTCGATATCTGCTGGTGTGCGCTGGGTGGTGTTGTACCCGGTCCCTGGAGGCGAACACTAGCATCACAATGCCTGGTCCATTTCCAAACCGTGGGGTGTCAGAGTTGGCGTCACTCCTAGCGAATGGTGAGAAGGTGCAGGCACGAAGTACAGATACTGCAGAAGCACATGCACCTGCACACACGCCATTCTGTAAAAGCTGATATGAAGGTGGATCGTGCTTGTGAGTTGTGGTTACGGCCATCTTCCAAGCGAGCACTCCAGCCGTGTGTCCTCAGTGGAATGTTCTGACATCATGCGGGAGCACCCAGCTCATTCATGCCTCGACTTCCATGTTGCTGTGTGAAGGCAGCAGCGGGACCCAGGACCCTGTGACAATGGCCTTTCCGTTGTTCCTGTGCACTGGGGTGGAGATCATGGTGGGGCCTCGGCCTGGAGCGTGTGATTCCTCATAGGGCCGCGGTCAGCCCGGGCTTGCTCCTCACGTCCGCCGCTATGCTTTAGCACGACAGCTTCTGAAGACTGCGGGTATTCTGCCCATCATGGGCCTTCACACTCATTGGTTGGGGCCAAATCCAGAGCAGTGTTAGTCCTTACTGAGCCCTCACTGTGTACCAAGTCCCTGGTCACATCCAGGTCATGAGACTTCACGTTCAGAAGGAAGTGGGAGGTGGCTGGACTCCTGCAGACTGAAGGCCCGCTGAGATTGAAATCCCGCCTGTGCCCTTGTGTTTGCCCTGGTCAGGCCAAATCTTGTGAGAACAGTCCTGGCAGCGGATGATCTTTGTAATTCTGTCTGGGCTGTAGGGACAAAGCGAGTTGGAGGGGAGCAGAAAGTCCGCTGTGGGTTTCTACAGTCTCCTCTGCTTTGAGGTTGTAGAAGGGGGACACCTCCGGCCGAGTGAAAGCACAGTTGAACCCAGGCTGGCGAACCTTTCAACAAGTGGCTTGTCAGAGACCAGGTGCGGGTTCTGTGCATGATACTTGGATGTAGCAAACCTATTTTTATTAGGTCTACAAAGACCAAAATATCTCAATATGTGTGATGTGATGTAATCTCTGCATGGGTGGGGGCTGGACAAGGAGTGTGGAGAGAAGACAACTACTTGGGAATTGGCAGAGACAAACGTGGCTTCGCCTTAGCGATTCAGAGGCCTGCTTAGATGTTCACGGAACTGGGATAGGCGTGTCATCACCCCATGCGTGTGGGAAGACCAGCGACGTTCCTGGGGTTCTGTGGACTCAGTTGGTCTTCCCGCTGGTAGTGAGTGGTGGTCATTGTTATGCAGGGAGCCCTTTGATGACTCAGTGTGTTTTGGGGTCACTTGGGTCAGCCATTCTTGAGCTATACAATGCTGGCTAGGGATTTGTGTGTCAGAGATAAAGGTCTACACCTCCTGATTTGGAGAGCTGAAGAGAGAGACTCAGTTTGGACGCTGCTCCCCGTGGAGTGGTCTTGGAGCTGGATCAAGTGTATGGGGCTGGAGCGGAGACAGATGTCTGGCGTCTCGGACCAGGAGGTGCTGTGGCTTCATGGTGTCCAGCTGGTGTGAAGGACGTGGCAATGCAAGGTGTATGTAGAGCAGGAGGAAAAGACCCAGCCTTCTTGCCCTTCAGCAATTAATGTTCTCCTTATTTCGTCTTTCATGACCAGCTGATTAAAAGGCAGGAGTGTATCCAGGGTCCAGAGGGCTAGGAGAAGCCCTCCTGCCTCTCTGGCCTGTGTCTGCCCAGGTAAGAGAAGCTGCTGTTCTGGGTGAGTTCCTGCCCACAGTATTAACAGTCTGCAGATGGGGTGAAGGTGGGAGGGGTGAGCATGGTTCCCCCCTTGCTATCAACTAGAAGACTGTTGGATCCATACACTGAGGCAGAAAAGCCTGTTACAACGAGAGGCCTTAGTGCAGACAACGGTTTATTAAAATACCCAGCATAGAAGAAGACAGGAGAGATACTAAGACAGATTTGACCCTGGTTTCGCAGCATGGAAGCGGGGTGCTGGGTGGGCTCCCCATTTGTGTCCCGCATGTCCTTCGAGACCTCCCTCAGTCAGGTGATGTCACAGAAGTGGACTCTACATTTAACTCAGAGTTCATGCTTTATTGCTGCAAGATGAAACTAGAGTCACGATTTGGTGATCTACACTCATTTTGTTTATTTTAACAAAATGTAGAGGGGTAAACAAATATGTTTGACTGAAGCATGTTCCAGGCTCCTTTGATTAGCAAATATTGATGTGGTGAAGTGTTGTTTTTCCTTTTAACAGCCAAAAAGTTCAACAGTGGAAGAGTTTTCTCTTTAGTTTGCTTAACAGAGAAGCTGTTTGCTCAGAGATCTTGAAGTCTTTTATCAGTCTTGTGGGGTGTGAACTTGTAAGCAGAAGTGTCACATGTCCTCCGTAAATAATGTGAGCAAGGTTCAGTTTTGCCCAAATCTTACCTGAATGCACAGGTGCACGACAGGAGGGTGGAGGGTCTAAGCTGCTGAGGTCTGTGGGGTAGAAGAGTTGTGGCAGGACACAGCTTCTTCCCTGGGAGTCTCAGTTCTGTCCTGAAAGCTACACGCATGAGTTGAAGTCATCAGCGCGCTTTCTTCTCACTCCCAGGCCCTTGCTGACCTGTGGAGTCCAGTCTGCTCCCCTAGTGTTAGACCACCAGGTCCGGGAAGTCAGCTTTTACAAGAAACATTGAAGAAACCCCTCCCAGTGTCTTCTGCCCAGGGAAGGAGATCCAGGAGCAGAGGATCCAGTCAGAAAGTGCTTCGAAGGACTTCTGAGCCTGCTAGAGCTGGGGAGGTCTGTCTTCTGAGTGGACAGTATCCTGCAGCGGCACTGTCGGCCTTGCTCTGCCTCCCAGAGGATTTGTGCTTCCTGTGATCAGTTTTCAGTCCGTCCAAAGCAAAGTTTGAGTATAGCACGGTCATCATGTGCAGCCACTTCCCAGCTCGTTCATAGTCTCGGCTTTGGCTCACATTCAGCTTGTCTAGAGACATTGGGAAATACCTCCAACAGTTACATTTCCACCCCTGAAAAGGTGTGAACCCCAAGGGAAGAAAGGTCTTGAGTGGCGGGAACTGTACTACAAGAACAGGAAGTGCTGGCTGTTTGGACGTTTTGAAGTAGAGCTGAGCAGGCCTCTTATACTCCTGGTCAAATGGGTCCATTTGGCCAGTTATGGGTTCTTGACCCATTGGAAGCACTGTATGTAAGTGTGAATTAAAATACAAATAAAAGATCACATATTTTTGTCACCTTAGTGACACCTTAGTTTACTGCACCCTGGAGACATAGTAGATGGCATGTGTATATTCCAGAGTTCACTGGAACATGAAAAATCTGAAGTAATCCCAACTTCCAAGTTTTGGGTAGTAAGTTACAAGTTTTGGGTAGTAAGTTACAAGCATTCTCAAGAAAGAAGATTGGAGAGAATTATGAGTGACTCTCAAGCTTCTGAGACTCTGAATAGCATCAAGTAAGTTCTAAAAGTTTTCCAGAGAAGCAAAGTACAAGGCAAGTTCAGGTCGCCATGCACCCAAGTGCCAAACACTTTGCTAACTTTGTCACCTTAGTAAGACACCGGGAGGGGTTTACTTAGTAAACTACGTGGGGTGCTGGAATCATCTCAGGCCCTTTGGTGGGCGCTGGCCACAGAGTTGCCCCTCACTTGACCTCTGCCTTGCAGGTGGTTTGAGAGTTGAGGAAACCTGAGCTGAGCCCAGGGCTATATCTCGTGTCATCATCTCGCCTGCAAATGTCACTCATGTCTTTCTAACTGTGTGCTTGATATTTCCCTGTACATGTCCAGCACTCACCCCAAGCTCAGCATGCCCAGGGTCCAGTTCCTTGTCGCTGCCCAGACTGGCTGTTCCTGTCATGCACATCCTTGTCTGGATCTGTGGGGACGCCAGCGGTGTAGTAACTGGGAGCAGAACGCTGGGGAATCTTGTCATGGGAGAAAGTCCCCCAGGCCCTCGGTGTTGCCCCTTTACTTGATCACTAGGCCTCGCAGCTCCAGGCTCTAGAATCCGTTGCATCACCCTTTTGTGTTAGCTCTAGCAGACTGGTCTTTCCACCTCCGGCTCTTCCTTCATAATTTTGGTCCCAGTGGAACTTTCTGGGCCAGGGCCCAGCCTCAGGGCAGCGACAGAGGAAGGAGCCCCTTAGGGTCATACTGTGTGCTCCCCCTCAATCCCTCTGGGAGCTGTGTGCTCCCCCTCAATCCCTCTGGGAGCACGGGCCTCCCGGACAGGGCTTGTGCACAGATCTGCTCACTTCCTCTCTCTGGCCTTGCCCAGAACATTGAAATGTTGCCCGGCACCGTCTTTCCACCCCAAGTAGCTGTAACTTAGAATGACTCCGTCCGTGTTCTGAAGACACTGCACCAGAGTCTCAGGATCTCCGGAGGGGGATGCTCTGCCCCTCTCCGCTTCTCAGTCAGCCATTGGCTGTTTGGTACGGCTACCCAAAGTTCCCGGGCAGGCAAGTCAGTTCCTTCCCTGAACCCCCATTTTCTGGCAGCTGCTTGTCAGGGCTGTGTAGTTCTAGTCATTTTCCATGGCGAAGGCAGCCCCTCCTCTGCCTCTGTTGCCTCGGCCCAGCCCGAGCATGTGCAGAATCGTTTCTCAGCCAGAGTGAGTGTCATACACACAGTTCAGGTAAATATCCCGAGGGTGGTGGCCGCCCAGGAGTTGGTATAGGTGCCAGCATCTTTGAGAATGGCAAGCATTAACAAGTCATCAATAGAACTTAGAAGAATACAGTGCCCCTTCGACTTGTTAGCAAAGTGTTTGGCACTTGGGTGCTTGGCGACCTGAATTTGCCTTGTACTTTGCTTCTCTGGAAAACTTTTAGAACTTACTTGATGCTATTCAGAGTCTCAGGAGCTTGAGAGTCACTCATAATTCTCTCCAATCTTCTTTCTTGAGAATGCTTGTAACTTACTACCCAAAACTTGTAACTTACTACCCAAAACTTGTAACTTACAACCCAAAACTTGGAAGTTGGGATTACTTCAGATTTTTCATGTTCCAGTGAACTCTGGAATATACACATGCCATCTACTATGTCTCCAGGGTGCAGGAAAAAGAAAGGACTGAATGCTGTGGTTCTGGGAGTCTCCGAGAAGGCGGGGGAGGGAGTGACCCCATTGGTGGTTTGAGACATCACTTCTAAACCTGGTTATCATTCTCCTAGAGACAGGTGTACCACGGAATCATTGGCATCGGGAAATGCCAATCCCTTGTTTTCATTTCACAGAGCAAATAGCTGAGGCCTAGCCCGAAGAGAGACATGAGGCTGGGAAGGCTAGAGCTGAGGATTGAACAAGTCTCCTGGCTTCTGGAGTCAGTGAGCCAGAGGCTTGTGATGCAGAGCCACAGAGGAGCGAAGCCGTGCGTGTTTCTGTCTGTCTGAAAAGACACACAGGCACCCTTTCCTCGGGGGGTGAGGGCGAGGCGGGGACGCTTGGCCCTGGGCAGTAGGCAGTGTCTGCATCCCCCTCCACTCACTCTGCCTCTGGCTGCCCTTGTCTTCTGAGCCCACAGCGAGTCCAGGCCCTGTGAGATCTGCGCTGACCCAGCTGCTCTTCTCCACCTCTGCGTTGTGACTCCGGCAGAGCTCCAGGACTGCGACTCCTGTCTGCTCTCTGCAGAGGAGCAGTGCAGAAGAGGAGACATTGTTCTTCGAGTGCACCTGCGAAGGCAGGGTGAGGGAAGGACCTGTGTGGCTGCGGAGCCTGGGGCCTGCAGCTCCGCTCACACACGGCTGCTCTCTGGTGGCTGTGAGGTGCTTCTTGCGTCTCTCTTGCTGGCAGGCAGCCTCTCAAAATCGGGGCTGTTGGAAAACCAGGAGTAAACAGCCCGAGCCCAGTCTCTCCCCCTGGCTGGAAATCTGTTGCCTGTGCCTGAAGGGATTTTGCCAGCACCTGCTCTGAGAGTCTGGGGGCTTTTTGGGTCAGAGGGGTGCAGGGAGCCCCGGACAGCACTCAGCAGTGTGATGCATAGCCTGACTGCTTGGTGGGTGGTTGCCGAGGCAGGACAAGGCGGATGTGGGCGCCTTGCTTGTGTCTGCGACTCGGAGCAGGTGAGATTGACCACTGTGGCTCTTTGGTTAAAATAAGTGTCATTACCTCCTTTGAGCGGGAGGCTGTGGCCGTCCAGGGTCCTCAGGTCACCTCTAGGTGTCTGCAGAGCAGGCTGTGGGCAAGCCTCAGACCCGAGGCCGTTTCCCTGCCCTGCCGTTCCCTTTGTGTGTCTGGCGGAGCTTGAGCTGCGGTTCTCAAGAATCAGTAGATCTAACTTCTGAGGCGGGATGTGCTGGAGCCTTGTGCGCCAGGGCCATTCTCCACAGCGGGTGGCGGAGGCTGGGGTGGGAGGTGGGGCTTCAAGGGAGGCTTCCTGCGCTTCCGACTGTGGGACACGCCCTCTCTGGTCACAGTAGGGCTAGGGCACTTTGAGAATCGACTCCGAAACCTGGCCTTGCTTGGTGGTCTGAAAATCCTGTCCTTAGCTCTGATGTCCGGCAAGGTGCGTCCTGGAAGTGGAGGTAGAGATGCACACGTGTAACCGGCATTCTTAGCTAAGGCAGGAGCAGCATGAGCTCCTACCCAGCGAGGACCTTAGCGACTTAGTGAGACTCCAAGTTGAAAAATAAACTACCTCAATGAGAAAAGGGCCAGGGATGTACTCAGTGTAAGGCCTGAGGTTCGGTCTTCGGAACCACAGAGGAAGAAAACAGGGACACGTGTTCTTATCGGGCACCATCGCAGGGTTGGAGACTCAAGCCTTCTCTTCTTCACAGAGCAGGAATGAGTCTCCCAGATGAGACGGGAACAGACCAGGCAGTGCGCTTAGTGAGAATGTGAGTGTACTTAGTGAGAGTGTCTTGCAAGAATAGAGTTAATTCTTCGGGGGCCATGTCCAGGCCTGCCCTCACAGGCAGTGCAGGCTGGTTGGGGAAGGTCTGCACACTGCAGTGAATGATGCGTCCACCCCACTCCTCCCCTTCTCTTTCTCTCTCCCTCACTTCCTCCTGGCCCTCCTGCCTTGGGCTTTAGGGTCAAATAAAGTCTTAGTGCAGATAATCCAGGTTGACGATAGGAGGACCTTCTGAGGGACCTCCCCACAGCATTGCCCTGAAGTGGACATTACTTGTGACTGATGCTGTGGGCTCTGTAATGAAGAATTCAGCAAAGCATCATTGGGGCACAGACCGAGGTCTTCCCTGCCTAGAAGCAGCTCCCTGCCCGTCCGCCTTCTCCGCCTCCCTCGCGGCTGACTCCACTGCACACAGCCGCCGGAACCTGCTAGCATGGCCAGCACTGCGAACTGGCCCAAGGTCTAAGTGAGACACAAAGAGGCTTTTGCTTTTAAAAATGAACAGAAGCCCAAAGCCAGAGTTCATTTTTGTATTTTTAGGCATGTGAGATTCAATGGCAAAACAAAATAGAGCATCAAAGGAAATACAATGAGATAAATGAACCTGATAACAGATGTATGTGGTTTAAAGTGTTTTGTTCTTTGTATGGTGAGATCTCAAGGCGTTGGGTTTTCGGGATCGTGTTTCTTCTTTCGAGATGAATTAACAGTTGTCATTTACGCGGAGGCAGAAGGGAGCCCACGGCTGTTCTACCACACCAGCCCAGCCCCATGGGCCTGAAAAACGACAGCTGGAAAGAGCCCCAGTGCCAGTCAGACTTTATTTTATTTGGTGCCGGGATTATGCCCAGGCGACCCTGTGCCCCGCTTTCCTTTCCGTCTCCCCTCACAGGTCTATTGGGTGAAATCCTTGGGATCCACAGACTGGAGAGTGTTCCAGGACGGTGGCCGAGTGCTCTGGCCCTTTGGGGTTAAGTCATCAGTGTCGATACGGGCAATTTCTGTCCGTGTTACAAGTGTCAGGTGTCTTGTGGCAAAGTCACAGGCTTGGGTAAAGGAAAACAGAGTATCTGTGTAAAGCTCTTGGGTCTGCGCCTGGCAGAGGTGCTGGTAGCAGCTGTTTGTCATTGCTGTTTTTCTCATTGTTGCTGTCATTGCAAGTCCTGTCCCGGGTCCATACCTTCCAGCGGAGGTGCCACGCAGGGAGAGAGACATTCACCTGTGGTGCCCGTAGCAATGGCAGCAGTGCAGTGGGTGGCCATGGCATCACGAAGGAAGCAGTGACCTGGCCCTGCCACATCTCTGGAAAGGGTGTACAGCGGTCATGAAGGGGGAGCTGCAGGGACAGCGCCATGGGGCTGAGGGACCTGTGGGACCTGGGGGAGAAGTATGGTTAGTAGAGAGCTCCGGAGGCCAGCAGGGAACAGCATTCGGCAGAAGAGGTGGTCAACTGCCAAGCACTTGAGTTCAAGGAAAATAGAGGCTAGAAATGAAGGCCAGACTTAGTGACCAGGGGCTCCCTTGTGCTTCGGCAAGGACTGTGTCCCTGAGTGCTGGCATTGTGCTGGCTTAAATTTAACATCTGCAGTCCCAGCACCTGCGAGGCTGAGGCAGGAGGGTCCTAAGGTCAAGCCTCACCTTTCCCATTGTGCCTGCTCTGCTGCCCCGTGTACTCCTACTGTGATGAGCAGGCTGCAGCCTCCCAAACTCTGAGCCGCAGTGGACTTTCTCTGAGTTGGTTATTGCAAGATCTGTTACGCCATGGAGAAGGCTAGTGTGGTCAGCAAGTCCACACTGGGCAGGACGCTCATGGTACCCAACCCTCCCCAGGACCGCAGCAGCCTGACCTCAGCAGTTTTGGGGGGTTGGGTGACGGAGCAGGTGGGCAGGGAGCGCCACGGCTGAGCTCCCTGCTTTTGCTGTAACTGCTGCAGACCACATGGGGCTGCACCTGCAGTCTGCCCAGGAGCTGGTGTCTGCCCTCTGCTTTCTCCAGCACCCTGGGCTTTTCCAGTGCTCCTCACTCTCCTTACCTTTCTTAGCCGATGCCTCTCAGGAGAATCTGCTGTCTTGTGGATGAGGGTTAACCAATTCATGATATAAGCATATAATAGAACATCC